>OU427006.1:3947113-3964613 GCA_911387935.1 Dolichovespula saxonica | reverse complement strand
CGCTTTATTATTTAAGTCATAATTCTAATTAGCAGATTGTAGATTGTTCGTAGATTCTTTTTTAAAACATTTTTGTATTACGAGCACGTATCACGCATCTTGTTTTAACGAAACATCTACGCGTTTTCCAAAACTCTCGAGTAGAATAGTCTTGAAACTTTATGCATATCGTTATGGTACGGCATCACGGTTAGAGTTCAGTAAGCGAGTTGAAGAGTTTTTAGAATATACCATGCGAGTCACGTAAATATGTACATGTATATGTAAACACGTAAATATTTTTCTACATGCGTATACGCGTGTACATAAACAAATAAATAATACGTCGTCAAATTATTTCACTTCATCGTTATTTCTAACTATTATATTATATTATATTATATTATATTATATATATATATGAACGTGTATACATGTATGTATGCCGTATGTTTAATCGATCGATTTTGCAAGGAGAAATAATGTATATCAAAGTTATTTATATCATCATTATTATTTAATGATTAACACTATTTGAAGTTACCTTAATTGAACGAACGAATATTTACGTTGTATCAACGTTTGCGATAATAATTAAAGAACATTGAAAATAATTATATCAACAATAACGTCGTCAATGATTCGTCATCAATGATTCGTGAGTTTGTTTGTAAAACAAAACAAAACTAAACAAAAAGAACAAACAAACAAAATTACAAATAAATAAATAACAAAGAAAAAAAAACAAATAATCCGACGATTATTAATCGCTTAAAATGGAATATTGTCGTCGACGAATCGCGAGGTTGGTACGACAAAACAAAAACCAAGAAGAATAAAAATAGAAAGAAAATGGAAGAAAATGAGAGAAAAAGGAAAAGGAAAGAAAAAACAATTCGATGATTTACAATCCATCTACGAAGTTATTATGTGTATGTTTGTGTGTGTGTAGTAGTAGTCGATTGATTCACATCGTGTCGACGTAACAAGCTGGCTGATAATTAAAACTCTCACGTTGACGAATTACATCGTGGTCACGTAAATCATCGAGTCGTTTTATTACTAGTCAGAATCATTGACAAATTACAACCTTCGTGGACACCCTATAAATCATTGAATCGTTTTATTGTTATATACTACGTGTATCAAATTGACGATGATTCTATTATATTCCAGAGACAAAATTCTTCTCTTCGAAGTGCAATAACTCCGTGCATTGAATGCAACTCTCTCTCTCTCTCTCTCTCTCACTCACTCTCTCTTATTCTCGTTTTCTCTCTTTCTTTCTTTCTCGAATATCGAATCTCGAATCTTGTATCTCGTATGTCGAATCTCGAATCTCGAATCTCGAATCTCGAATCTCTTCCACCTCGTACACCTCATTCATCCCTTTCCCACCTCTTTCTAACTTTTTTCTTTTTTTTTTTTTTCGTACCGATTGAGCTAGCGTCCAAGACGTACGTCGCAGGAGATTTTACGCCGGAAGTAGGGGTAAAATTTATCGTCACGAACGATATCGGATTTACGAGCAGCTTTGAGGGCAGTTTACGAGGGACTCGAAGTGCCACTCGAATTATTAAATCCCACGCGTATGCCAACGATAAAGTCATTCGATGCTTGTTAAGGACTCGCGATAGTCAAAAATAGATATTTCATGATATTAAATGTATGTATATGTGCATGTATGTATGTATACATATATATATATACATATACATATAAATATTATTTAAATATTTTATAATTATAGTTATTATTTTATAATTATAGTCGTTACTTCATAAATATAATAATTATTATTAATTACATTATGAGTGTATAATTAAAGAAAAGAATATATATATATATATATATATATATATATATATATATATTTAATGTAATATATTGATGTAAGAGATATATAATATATTAAATATATGTGTATATATATCAACAATAACAACAATAATAATAATAATAGCAATAATTTATTAATGAATAATCAATCATTTATAATTTTAATATATCCGATAATTTACTAAGTACAATAGAATAAAGGTAGACACTTATATCCTTTTTCAATCGATAATAATAATAATTAATTAATATTCATTAATAAATATAATACATTTTTAATTTCGATATATTCGATGATTTATTTCTTTATTTTTCGGAATTTTTGACAATTCGTTATCTTAATAATAAAACTATGATGGACATTGATAAATAATCTATCGATTAATAATAATAATAATAATAATTATAATAATACATAATAATAATAATAATAATAATAATAATGATGATGATGATGATGATGATGATGAAGATGATGATGATGATTAATAATCAGTATTTATTAACAAATATCATCTATTTCAAATTTACACCTACACACACACATATATCGGAACAATCTAGTTTTTCGATAATAGACACTGAATACTCGATGGACGTCCGGTGACAGATGAATCATCGACGCCTTGGACAAGAGGGGTACTCAACGATTGACTTCGATTCGATTTGAAGTTGGTGCACGGGGAGAACGTAGGAGACTTTAAGTGGGGGAGAAAAAGAGGAGTAAGAGAGGATGAGGATGAAGAGGATGAGGAGGAGGAGGTGGACGAAGAGGAGGAGGAGGAGGAGGCGTTTGCACGCTCCATAAACGATTAATGCACGGTAGCTCTACACGTTCCGCGTGTCGGGCGTACGTTTCTCTCAACAAACTCACACGTGCGAGTACGACTAAAGAATATAATCCACGTGTGTGCATATATACATATATATATATATATATACATACACACACACATATACATACATATGCACACACAGAGACACATTTTTATATACATATGCATGTATTGCACGTATATATTCTACTATGTATATATTCTATGTACGTAGAATGTAGAATAAAGAGAGAGAGAGAGAGAGAGAGAGAAAAAGAGAGGAAAAGAAGAGAATGCAAAATCGTGATCACTAGATCGCTTTGTTGTTCACAATAAGGAACACGTTAAGTCCTGGGAAAGCAACGAGCATGATGACGATGACGATGATGAAGACGATATAGCTCCGAGGCGCGTATACATGATGACAGCGGGGTAAGAATGATGAGAGGGAGGATTTCTTATTGGCTACGAGTGAACGAGCACGTTCTGAAATTTATATTCGTGCTTTGAAATAGATCGCGAGACTCTTCGAGATCTTCTTCTTTTGCTTTCTTCATACCACTCTGATTCATCGGGACCAGTTCCTTCTCTCTCTCTCTCTCTCTCTCTCTCTCTCTCTCTCTCTCTCTTTCACTCACTCACTCTCTCTCTCGTATTTTTTTCTTTTATACATTTCTTGATACAAATCGAAAATACTTCAATTTTCCTCTCTTCCTTATTTTATTTGTAAAAGAATTAAAATAATAAAAAAAGAATAAGAAACATATAGATCTATAAAGTCTTTTTTTTTATTCATTTTTAATATATATATAGATTCTTTTTTTTTTAATCATTAGAATCATCGCAACGAGCTTTAGATTAGAACATGTTATATTATATCATAATGGAATTTATTAAATTCCAATAATATCTTTTAATAATCAATTATTTACAGGATCACACGTGTGTGTGTATATATATATATATATATATATATGTAATGTGCATTGGATTAAACGCCACGTGCACTTTATCGACAATCGTGTATCTTGGTGCCACTTACCGGCAGAACAGTGAATTAGAAGCATATGCTTTGTGATAGGTAACATTTACCGACATAAAGGTATAAATTATCGACCGAAAAGTGCTCTCATGATAATGAACAATGCTCTTATGGTAATGAGCAGTGCTCTCATGGTAATAAACATGTTCCTAAATATAATTCTTTTTTCTTTTTTTATTAGATATACTAAATAATCGAACCTTACGCAATCTGAATTGTAATTCCAGGATAATATGATTATTTTTACACCATCGTTGTATACGAATTTTTTTAGCGTCAGACATGTTGCGAGTGGTAGACGGATAATAGTCGGTTATATTGGAGTTCTGTTTTATCTGCCGAACCAATGGATGATCGTATGGGTTTTTTATCACTTTTTATTTTGCTTGGAGAACCAGGTCGATAACAAAATTAATAATGGTCATTCTATGATCTCGAATACATATGGGATATGAGCACTAGCGCTATCTAGTTAATCGTTGCTTAAATTAACTTTAAGAACGTACCTCTCTTATGATAATCAATATTTAAAAATCCTATAAGAAAGAAATATTATAATTACATAGATATTTATCCATTAATATTATTTAATTAAATGTCTCAGATGGTATCAACATTTAAAAAAAATTCCCATAATTTTTATTTCTGAACAAAATCTCACACATATATATATATATATATATATATATATATATATATACACATATGTATGCACGAATATAGGTATATTATTAATAAAAGAAAAAAAAAAAAAAAAAAGAAAAAAAACTATAACAATAATTATTAACTATTTCGATAGAAGATAATTGTACAATAAGTTATAAGAAACAATTTAATACATATATACACAGCTTAAGTTATAAAAATGATCGTACGTAGAAGATTCTTCAAGTATTTAACATTTTTTTCTCTGTTTTCAATTAACAAATAGGATCGATCAGACGCGTTTGACTAGCTCGACAATGGATAGACAACGCAATATAATTAGAATAAATAGATTACTACGAAATTAAAAATAATATAAAAACACATCACATTGTTACATGGGTCCGATGATACAGTTGCGAAACAATATTTAGTAAACTGATCGAAGGTCGGGAAATCTTTTGATAACGCGATATATAAATGAATGATATATTTACATTCGTACGAGTTTGTTATAAATAAAAATTAAAGAGGATAAGTTTATTGACACTGGAAAAAAAAATAGCGAGCAAGGAAATCTATAATCGCCGGTTGATTATTCTTAGAGTTTTTCACCGCTAAGATTAAGGACGTTGTAATAAGAGTGATCGGGAAACCTATCTAATTCTATGTAATCAGTTTCGTCTAGCAACAGTCCTTCAGTTAAACTAACGAGCTCGGTGAAGGATGGCCTACACGCTGGATCCTTGTCCCAACAATAATACATAATATTATACAATTCGCGTTTGCAATGTTCGGGTCTGTCCAATCTGTAACCCTCTTTGATTCTCCTCATTACCTAAAAAAAAAAAAAAAAAAAAAAAAATTAAATTAAATAAATAAACAAATAAACAAACAAAAAAGGGAAGGTTCTAATAAAAATAGTATACCAATCGAATAAGAAATAGAAATAATATAATCACCTCGGCCGCCGCCAATCCAGGATACGGTGTAGACCCTAACGTTACAATTTCCCAAATGAGAACGCCGAAACTCCAAATGTCCGACTTCACCGAAAATATATTATCGTACAAACTTTCGGGTGCCATCCATCTTATCGGCAATCTACCTTCCGATTTTCTCTCGTAAATCTCATTGGCCGCCATGTCCCTGGCGAAACCAAAATCTGCGACCTTGCAGGCACGATTCTCATCAATTAAAACGTTACGGGCCGCCAAATCTCTATGGATTATACCCTTCGATGCCAAATGTTCCATTCCTTTAGCGATCTAAAAATAATTAATGTAAAGGATATTAAAGAACGTCGATAAATTAACTAATAATAACAATAATAATAATAATAACAATAATAATATTAATAATAATAATAATAATAATAGTGATAATGACAATCGAATGGCACTTACTTGATAAACGAATCCAGTAAGATCTCTCGAAGTTAGACCAGGTCTACCATGATTCCTTTCCTCTCTCGATGCTCTTAGAAAACTTTGAAGTTTTCCACCACTTACATATTCGAGAATAACGAACATTGGTTCACGTTCCGTGCAACAACCGAGTAATCTGACGACGTTAGGATGTGGCTCCAAACTCTTCATAACTCGTAATTCCTGTGCCAAATCGAGCCTCTCCCTTTCGGTAGCGTTTTCCTTCAACGTTTTAACAGCGACGATCGTTGCACCGGATTTACCGTCTATGTCCAACGCCTCGCATTTCCAAACTTGACCGAAACAACCCTCTCCGAGTATATTGAATACCTGATAAAAATAGAAATCGATTGTATTTCGAACGTTAAAATTGTCCCTGATTTCTTTCCTTTTTTTTTTTTTTTTCTAATCGACGTTAATATTTTCGTTAACAACGTTTAACGTCGGGTTCGTAACTTTATCTATATTGTAAATGATCTAACCTTCAATCTATGCCTGGGAAACTCCCACTTGTCGTCTTGCTTGTTTAGAATACCACTTTGATTTTCCTTCTCCCACGCCTCGTATCTGTTATTGTGAGCCTTCGGTCCTCTCCAACGTTTCAATACGAGCGACGGATCGTCCGATATATTCGATACGCTTACCGAAGCTTGCTCTTTCTATATATTGAAGGAAAAGAGAGAGAGAGAGAGAGAGAGAGAGAGAGAGAGAGAGAAAAGAAAAAAAGAAAAATAAGTACGAATTTATATCAATTATAACGTAATGGGATTCGGGAGCGTCGGAAATAAAAAGAATGGGTAGACAATTATTCTTTAATAGTTGGATGGACTGGACTGTTTAACGGTGGATCAGAAAAATTGCAATATACGATTGAAATGATTCAACGATTTTTCGGTACGTCATATGGAACTAATGCGTAATAGAGGTATATAATAAAGTTAAGGGGTCGATATTATCGCGTTATTAAACTTTACCAGAACGAATAAAAAGAAATGATATATTATTATTATTTGATAAAGTTTTATTACTGTAAGAGAGGAATGTATTATGTATGGTGTGCGATTAATAGGAAATGCAATTTTCTGATGTAGGTGTTAATTATGCAATCGTAATATGATTCATACAGTGAGCAATACAACAGTGAAGATGTATATATGTATAGTATAATTCATAGAAAAAAAATCGTTATCGTCATATTATCAAACTTTAACAGCATAATTAAAAAAAAAAAAAAAAAAAACAAAGCCATGCATATATATTTTTCTATAACGAATCCGTAGTAATACAGCGGGACGTACATGTGTAGTAACTAATTAACAGGAATTGCAATTTTCTGATGCACGGTACAAATTGTATACGATCGTAAATGATTCGTACAGCGTTTAGGAATAAATCGATTCAATGGTTTTTCAATACGTAAAGTATATATGTATAGTATAATTCATAGAAAAAAATCGATATTGTCACATCATTAACTTTCTCACCAATATATATATATATATATATATATATATATATATATATATATATATATATATATATATTTATAGATGATAGAAAAGTAAAAAAAAAAAGAAAAGGAGTCGTACGCTTAATTGATATGAAATTACACGAAGTATAAAGTTACCGTATCTTCCTTCGACTTTTTGCCACCGCATATCTTGCTCCTAAGAGACCAGGCGCCCATTCCAAGGCCAAGAACAAGAGCACAAACCGCGGTGATCGGTATCAGAGTCATCGTGATATCGTGAGAAGGCAATGCTTTCTCTGGTGCGACCTTGGAACTTAACGTAGCAGCTTCGATCTCATTACTATCGATTGTATCCTGAGAATACTTCGGTGACTTCTCTGGGTTATCTTCGCGAGCTGTTTTACCACCTTCCGAAGGTTGCAACTTTGTTGTCTTCGAATCAACCGTCGAGGAAGACGCTTGATTTATTACTGCTTGATGTGGGATAGAAGGTATCTGAATTTTCGGTAAATTATGCAACGGTAACAATGGCGGCCTGATTCGTCCACCAGATCCATGTTGATTTGGAAACGGTGTCCTGGTACAAAGAAACCAAAGAAAAAGAAATAAAAAAAAAAATAGAAATATATATATTATATATAAAATGAAATTTATATAAATCAGACACACACACACATATATATATATATATATATATATTTGCGTTACATACGATGGTATGTAAGTATGTTGGAACACGTGATGGAATTTAAAGGGTCACTTTCTGGTATTCATGACGAGCAATAATGAATAATGTAACATGTATGTGTGTGTCTGTGTGTGTATATGTGTACATATCCCGTGTGTGTATATAGAGTCTGTGTGTATTCTTTGTAAAGATTTATCGAGAAAGTACACATGAACAGTCGTCCATTGCCGTTGATCGGCCGTCTTCAGAGTAGACTCTGTTCGTTTGAAGAAAAAAAGAGAAAAAAAGGACGATATAAAAGTACGATAGAAATCTCGAAGGACTCGTTTGTAATATCCATCAAACTCAAATTTTATATTTTATATATATATTTATATATAATTATTGCGATATAACGATATTTAAAGGTAGGATATCACATTTATATCCTTTCTCTTTCCTTTTAATTAATTAATTTTTTTTCTTTTTTATTTTTTTCCGTTGTTATTTGAACATCGTGATTTATGAAAAGGTAGAAGCGACAAATTGTGTTTACCAGGTGTGCCCTCCGCTAGGTGCCGATGTACTTTTGATGTTAACGTAAACCTCGGCCTTTGCCGTGAGTTGACCGTCGGAAACGGTCACGTAAAGGAACAGGTTCTGTCCTCCCTGGAAAGAAGAAGCAAGAAGTTCAATCTCTTGGTCTCTCTCTCTCTCTCCCTCTCTCTCTCTCTCTCTCTCTCTCTCTCTCTTTCTCTCTCTCTCTCTGTCGACATCTGGAGTGTACGTGGTTCGTGTTACGTTTTCAACGCTCGCAAAACAAACGTTCGAGTTATCTATGTCGACGACGACGTTCCCTTACGATACATTCACGTATGTGTTTGTGTGTGCACGTGTATGTGCGCGCGCGCGCGCGCGCGTATACGTGTGTATTTGTTCCTTTTGATAGGACATGACTCGTATTATCGACCGATTCTACTAGAATCTATTCTCGCTCGTTCTTCAAAGAAAGAGAGAGAAAGAGAGAGAGAGAGAGAGAGAGAGAGAGAGAGAGAGAGAGAGAGAGAGAAGGATAGAGAGACGATCTTGACCTTAACAGGCTAACTACATACTACAGAGGCTGTTAACAGTTAACCGAAGTTATCCTTTTTAATTGGTTACTTCTATCTATCCGTTCAACAATAATTATTTCGAATGTAACGAAAGATTTTCATTCTTTTTCATTGATCGACGTTATCTTCGCTTTTGCCTTTTAATTTGAGATTATTATGCAAATGTTAGGAATAATTTCTCTCTCTCTCTCTCTCTCTCTCTCTCTGTCTCTCTATCGATCTTTGTTTTCTTTTTTCTTTTTTTAAAATAATAAATTACAACAAATCGTTAATAATACTTACTCGTCCTTTGAGAGTTTCGTTGAGAAAAACCGTGCCTGTACTATTGTCTATGTAGAATGGCAATGGTGGTTGAGGACTATCGTCCCCATTGTAACTATGTCCAAGTGGCTCGAGACCATAGGTCAATTCGTCCTGTTCGTTGTCCTCGGCCCTTACTCTCGTTACTATACTACCCACTGGCTCAGAATCGGGAAGGACCCAATTTCTTTCCAACCACATAACCGGTGGTGTGTTGTCGCTGAATTGACATCCTGTTGAAAGTAATCATGATCGAATCAGAAATGAATTTCTTTAAGATTGGGCGATGGTGGTGGTGGTGTGTGGGCGGGTGGGTGGATAAGGGGGGGATGGGAGGAGGAGAAAAAAAACGGAATCGTACGATGATAGGCTCATTCGTTTTATTCGAACGATCGTATTGAAAAAATGAAATGTATTTGGAATAAAAAAAAAGAAAAAGAAAAACAAAAACGAAATTAATCACTTAAAAGTGACGTCTACGAGAGAAGACAAGAAGAAAAATAATTAACGAGATTCTATAACGATGAAAAATTTGTAAGCAATTACTATTTAGTCGTGATCACGTTGCGTCAAATAATCGAACTTGTACCGTGTATGGTTTTGTATATAATAAATTTGATACATCAAAGATTAGTACACGTGTGGCTTTTATTTTGGTTCTCGTATACAGTGCGATTCGTACGAAAGTAATGCTACACTATAACTATTTACTTTTGACAAGAATGGTGCTGGTAAAATTGTAATATAGCGTTGCAATGTTCGTGCTCATAAGCACGCTTGTGTTCGTGTTTACGTTCACGTTCAATCTATACGTTCTATTCTAATTAAATTTTTTAATATTTTACTTTAACCAATACTGTCGTTTTAATATTAATAATTATATATATATATATATATATATATATATATATATATAATAAATATTCCAAAGAATATAATATAAATTTAATTATAAAAAAATCTTACTCTCGATAAATAAAATATTCCAAAAAATCTGTTTTTTTTTTTCGAAAGGAGGAAGGACATTTTTGGTATTGAAACAATCTGCTACGTCTAAGATACTTAATGCATTGTTATTAACCTCCCCTCCCACCCAACTCCGATCTCTCATTCTTGTCAAAATGAATACATAATAAAAAGCAGCGATTTTAAATGAATTACCCTATAAATTAATCATAATAAATTGTATAAACCCATTTCATCTTGATAATTTCGACAACGATTTGCATCGCTGCGAAGTACTTTTTTTCCTTTCTCTCTCTCTCTCTCTTTCTCTCTCTTTCTCTATCTATTTCTCGAGCACTAATTAGCTACGAGTAATTTATTTAGCTAAGTATAATGAGAGAGAGCAGAAGCGAATAGATGCATGGCGAGAGATCGGCCTTGATATGCATTCTTTCTCTGGTTTTCGAGTACGTATAGTCAACTAGAGTGTGACCTCAGTAGAATTTTTTCTTCCTTTTTTTTCTTTTCAATTCCCTTTACCCATGTATTACGATTATTCGATCAACATTATACACAAGAAATCGATTACGATTTTTATTTGCGAACGTTAAAGTTCATGAGTTCGAGGATAGATGAAATAAATGCTCGTTTTTATTGATAGAACAGACCGAACTATCGTATTTATAATTGGAAAATTATTCTGATCTTAATCATTGATGTCTTAATAATTACTTGTAATTTAAATTAAAAAAAAGAAAAACGATCGGTTAATAATTAGATTGATATATAACGCGAAGCTCTTTCCAATTTTTTGATCGTTTGATTTATACTATGATTTATTTATTTAATTATTTATTTATTTGTTATTAGAACAAGATACTAGACGATCAGATTCATATGGAGAAAGTTTTTTTAACACGTTTTTCTGTATTTCATTTGATTAGAGGATTAAGAGAAGAAAAAAAAAAAGAAAACAAAAAGAAAAGAAGAGATCGTCCGATTATATTGATATACAATAGAAAGTTTTGCGCTTCCATCGTTTTCGATTGTTAATCGTAATAAGAAATTGATAATTTGATTAACTTAGAAAGTTTTTGTATCTTTTGTCGTGTAATTAAGATAAAAGAAAGAAAGAAGGAAAATGAAAAAAAAAAAAAATCAACCGATTAGATTAACGTTGAACGTTCTACGATTTTATATAAGAAACGGAAAGTGTCCGTAACGGAGTTTATGTAATTTTGCATAATGTTTTTATGTATCGTTCATATGTATATACATGTATATGTATATAAATATATATATATATGTATATATATATACATGATTCGATTATACAAGAGACGATTCTAATTAAATATTCTAATAGCGTAGGTGAATTTCATCATCGTACTTGTCTTGTCATCTTTCAATAAAGCCTTTATGACCGATTATGATAGAGCTTATTGTGTTCAAACAGCGCAACGAGGAGAGGCACAACATTCGATGTTAAGCATACCGATGAGTTTTCGTGTGAACAGGAGAAAGTCGTTTCTTCGTATATAATGTAAGTAAGTACACTTCCGTGTCTCGAGTATCGCGATTTTCATTCGATTCGATGAGAATAAATTATGCTATAATCATGCTGTTTCCTCTTAAACGTCTCTAAATATTGTTAATCCTACCATTACAATCATTCCCTTAGAAAAATACTGAAAATAAAATTAAATGACATCAATATATATGACATATATATATAAATAAATATATGTGTGTGTGTGTGTGTGTGTGTCATAGCAAATACACGATAATTATTTTAATTCATTAGCATTGATTATTTATTTAATTCTTATATATTAGGTCGTAAAGGATGAAATTTGTAGTTAATAATGTCTAATTGCCTTTTTTTTCTACAAATTTCATCCTTGACTAGCTAACGTATGTACGTTATAGAAAATATATTATAATTATTTTCACTTATTTTTATTGATTATTTATTTAATTGTTATATCTACACAGACATACGTGTGCGTGCGTGTTATGACATTATGTATATAATGAACATGATTCTCATTTATCTCTTCGATTTAAATACATGGGGTAATCGTATAAATCATTAAAATAATTTTCCTAGTTGACTAATAACGATTGAGATAAAATTTCTTTTAGGATATAATTTCATCTCCCTTAAGAAATATAATTAAGTAAAATTTTCTAAACGAACGTTTGAACGAACGTTGTGCGTTTTCTTATTACTCTTATAATTTAAAAACAAAATTAAATATACTTAAGAGTCGCGACAGTTTGCTCGTTCCATTATCTAAACAATAATCTCTCCATCTCTCTCTCTCTCTCTCTCTCTCTCTCTCTCATTCTTTCTATCTTTTTCTCTATCTCTTTCTAACTTGTATTCATCTAGTCGGCCATGCGCCTTATTTAAAACAGTAATCACGACTATTATTCATGAGAATAGCGTGTAACTGTATTCTCACGGTGCAGTGACTTCGCTACCGCTATTATGCACCGCATTCGCGAGAGAGTGCTCGAAATAAAGAAGCCGGTAGGGTAAGCCAATGACGGCGTCGAAAAAGACGTAGACGTAGACGAAGACGAAAAGGGACGAAAAAGACGAGAGTGGTGGTGGGGGGAGGAGACGTGGACGTAGACGAAGACGAGGACGATACTGCTACGCATTGTAATGTTCTTTAAAACCGCAATAGGAAACGTATAATGACGGTTCGTGCTTTCGACGTCGACTATTTTCTCTCTTCTTCAATTTCGAAATAAACCCCGCGTAAACATAGATACGGATCTTTTCTTCTCTTTTTCTTTCTTTTTTTTATGTTTTTATTTTTTTCTTTAAAAAGAAAAAACATTTTTTTCTTATATTGGATAATGCACGAAATATTTTTTTATTACTATTATTACTATTATTATTATTATTAATATTACTATTATTATTATTATTATTATTATTATTATTATTATCATCATCATTATCATTATTATTTCTTTTTATTATTATAGCGAGATATAGATAGGGGGAGAGGGAGGGGAGAGGGAGGGGGGAAACAAACGTTAGCAAGGTCGACCGTTCGTTCCTATGTTAGTTCGTATGTAAGTTTTGTATGTATGTATGTATGTATGTTCGTTCGTTCTCTTTTGAAAATGGAGAAATAAGATAAAGAAGAAGAAGAAGAAGAAGAGAGAACATGTAAAAGCATACATACGTTATGTTCGTGCGTCGGTTAACACCAATGCGTTTGGAACAGCACGGAGAAAGTGGGACGATGAAAGTGCGACCGAACGTTGCTGAACTGACACTCGAAGAGCTCGTAAGTTTTGTCTGTGTTGGTCCGTCTGCGTTTAACGTATGATACCTTCTGTATATCTCGTATTTTTAGCATTCGCATTGTGAGCTTATGTTCTTCGCTTTTTTTTTTCTTTCTTTTCCTTCTCTTTCTCTATCTCTCTCTCTCTCTCTCTCTCCGTCTTTCTCGTTTCCTTTCTTATTTTCTTTCTTTCGTTCCTTTTTTTCCTATTTCGTTCGAGACGAATTTCGAAATTTTCTTTCTTTCCCGGAATATCGAATACTTCATTTTTATTGAACAACACATATTATATATTATTTGTTTGTTTATTTATATATTTATTAATTAAATTCAATTGGCGCCGCGAATCGTTCAATTCTTAAATATTAATTTGAATTTATTAATTAATTTCTATCATTCATTTAATAATTAATTCAATTGCGATCGGACAATTTATATTTTACATTATTATTTATTTATTATATAATTATTATTTATATATTTATATATATTTTTACATTGTTTATTTATATAATTATTATTTTACACAAGTCGTCGATTCCTTATTTTCTTTACTGGCAGTTCGGTTAAACGTATTATAATTTGTTCGATGGAAGTTACATTTTTGCAAGGAGTATACATTGTCATGAATTTCTTTTGGGCGTCTATCCATTTATTTTCTGTCATTTTTTCTTTCTTTTTTTCTTCTTTTTTTTTTTTTTTTAAATGGAAATAACATCTGCAAGAGAAATACGCATGTGGTTATAACTTTTTTCGTCGGACAAGATCCTTTAAGATTTTATTTTTTGTCTCCACTTTTTGTTGTTGTTAATCGTCCAATTTCTTTTTTTTTATTTCTTTTTATTTTCTTTTTAATAAAACTGATACTTTCGCAAAAACAGATTATTATTATTATTAATATAAATATAAATATTATTATTATTATTATTATTATTATTATTATTGTTGTTGTTGTTGTTTGACAAATCGTAATTGATTTTATTTATTGTTTTTCATATTTCTTTACTTTGCACATTTTCTTTCCTTTTCTATTCTCCCCGTGCAATCTTGTTAATTATTCAATTAGGATAAATTATCATTGAAGACAGTGTCTAAGAGTACGTACGGGTCTGTTTGAAAAGATCTAGCCATGAGGCAGGAGGCAGCAGCTGCCACTAATAGCTAGAAAGTCAGTCCATCCGCTCTCGGCTACTTTGATTTATACCTCGGATAACTGAGTACAACCGGTTTTCACGAAGCGAGAGCTTCGTTAAATCGAAAATGACAAAATCTTTTGCAAGGCCACGTTAATGGAGGACCAAATAACATGTAACTAACAGGAGTAATCGAGCGACGACGGCACGCGCTACGTTAACATTTTATCGTACGGCAACGAAACATAAAAGGGATCGTTTATTGAAAAATATAAACCAACGTGACATAACATAATCCAGCAAGATTTTTTTTCTCTCTCACTTTTTTTTTTCTTTTGCAAATACACGAATCGATCGTGTTATCGATTTAATTCGATTTTTCTTTTTCTTCTTCTCTTTTCTCTCTCTCTCTCTCTCTCTCTTTTCCTCATTTCGATTATCGCGCGTAAAAATAAGTAAGGATCGTGAACGTGTCTTAGTCGAGAGGTCGATAGATAGATAGAAAAAAAAAAGGAGAAGTCACAGATCCGTCTCAAATTAAATTAAATTTTACTAAGCAAACGTGTTATGTGAGGGGGAAGAAGAAGGAATGAATAAAAAAAAAAAAAAAATAAATCAAAAAATAAAATAAGAGAAAAAGGAAGGAACGTAGAAAGAAGAGGCACGTACTTCGTTGCTTCGAAAAACAAAAACAAAAAAAAAGATAACAAAAAAAAAAAGAAATAAAGATAAAATAAAATGAAAGAAAAAAGGTAAAAAAGGAAAAAAATAACAATGTATGGATCAATATTCGATTCGCTTTCAACAACGTGCCTTGAAAGTACACGAGCGTATCGGATAACCGTAAAATCGATTTAGGGCTCGATCTCGGGAGAGGTCGATTAAAAACGTACATTTTCTTACTTGAAAAAGAGTGAGAGAAAAAGGGTGGGGGAGAGAGAGAGAGAGAGAGAGAGAGGATCGTATTCGTATGTGTATTCGTTCAGGCTCGCTCATTCCAAAGGCAGGTGCGGTTTTCGTCGAAGGACTCTCGTCGAAGAGAATGGTTCTGCATTGGCTTCGTAAGCTAACGCAAGACGTAACAGGATTTGAAAGTGAACTACTCGATTTCCGTCGGTGCCATGGAGATTTCGATTCGAGAAGGCCTTTCCTATGCGAATCGAGCTCTCTTTTCTCTTCGACTCTCCAATCGAAAATAAAAAAAGATAGCTAAATAGATGGATAGATCGATGGATATATTTATAGAGAGGGAGAGAGAGAGAGAGAGAGAGAAAGAGAGAGTATATGAAGGGGAATGAAGGGAATATTCCAAGAGAGAAAGAGAGAGGGGAATAAGGGGAATACCCCGAGAGAGAAAGGAAGAATGTTTATATATAGAAGGAATGTTTACACACACATACACACACAAATATATATTTAATATTTTTTATTTTATCAATGTTATTATGTGTATAAGTGTGTGTGTGTGTGTGTATATTTGGTGAGCAAAAAGGTTATAAGTCAAATTTTGTTAAAAACATGATAAAAACGTTAACATACTATTCTACATCGGTGTCTGTTGTTTATGTAGATCACTGTATCATGTATATATGTATAGATGCACTTGTAGGATATATTTTGTAAGTCCAATTGAAGAAGACATATATTAATACGTTATCAACTTTCACGTCCAAAATCTAACATTCGATCTCATATAGCATTTTAAATATCATAATCAATGTAGGTGCTTCCTCTTGCAAAATTAATGTTATTTTATTATTTTGACTTGCGCACGCCATTTTACCCGATATCTATCATGAGTATATTTGTGAGATGTGAAACGAAAAAAAAAAAAAAAATAAAGTAAAATAAAAATAAAGAATCAAAAAAACAAACAAAAAATGTTTGAAAGAATGTCAAAAGGTAAATATATATATATGTGTGTGTGTGTGTGTGTGTGTGTATTCGATTTAATTCGTCGAATTTGACGATTAACGACGAATAGGGATCGAGTTTTGTTTCTTTTTCTTTTAAATTTAGTTTTGCTCTCTCGTTGTGTATGGCTACAGAGAGAAACGAAGGAAAGAACTTTCACTTTGGTGAGGTCACCGTCGGACCTTAAATATTCCTTACCGTGACGCTTCACTTTCATGCGTTGGACTCGAAAAATCTTTTACTTCTTTCAAGATCTATACATACATACATACATATATATATATATATATATATATATATATGTGTGTATATATGCACGTATATGTAGATCGTTGATAAGGTCGACACACACACACACACACATATTATGAGAAGAGAATGAAAGTTTTCGTCGGAAATTGTTTCTTCATTTTTCCTTTTTCTTTCCTTATTAATTTTTTCTCTCGGACAGTTTGATAATCCATTATTTTTGTATTATCGATACATATACGTATTAACAAAGAGAAAATATATATCATATATTTATGTTTTACGTAAAATTTACTTAACGCACATTTATTTACGCAGTTTCTGCACTTTACGGAATGAAAAAACGAAAAAAAAAAAAAAACAAAGTATAAAAGCTATTATAAATGTCATATGGGTCGTAAATACTCGGGAGTTCGTTCTTGAGCCTTGATATCGCTCGAAGGTAAGGTATGGGTTCTTGCTCGGTGTCTGGCGACCCGGTTATGCGGCTGGTTTCAACGTTAATTCGTCTGGCCAGTTTCCGATCTCGTTATTTCTGATGCCACTTAATTGCGACCTCGAAGGATAAGCCCTTCTTTTTTTACCCCCCTCCCCTTCCCAGCCCCCACCCCCTTCCCATTGGATTCTTTTAACTTTTCTCTTTTCTTTCCTTTT
>OU427006.1:3912113-3944613 GCA_911387935.1 Dolichovespula saxonica | reverse complement strand
TTACTATTTTTTCTCGCTTCAAATAATCCTCTTACATAATTATTATTTTCTTAGGAAAATTTTAATTAAGTATAATCCTCGAAACAAAATATATATATTTCAACATATATATTTCAACGATTATACTTAATTTTGTTCGTCTTAAATTGTCAGAATTGATAAAATGACGGATAATAAATTTTCTAATTGATTTCGATGTTCCCGTAAAATAAAAAATTTTTCAAAAGGAAAAATATATCGATATTACTCACCGACACCTATCATCAGGCCAACAGCCACAATGATGACGTTCCACCTTTTGAACATCTCGCTACATTGGTTTGCAACTATTCAAACGTCGATGTCAAACACTTCGTATCGTATCGTATCGTATCGTATCGTATCGTATCGTTCGATTATTAAATCCCAATTGGTGTTTGGTCACGTGAAAAAAAAAAAACAACGAGATAGATCCTATTTAAAATCGTTCCCTTCGATGACGTTCATCGAAGTAAGGCATACACTTCGTTCACTTCACTTCACTTCACTTTATCAAAATTAATTCGAAATCAAACGTTTCTCTCCCCCCCATCTACGTTCGTCTCTCTCGCCGATAGTTTCATTACGATTGAAATTTTTCGTAGAAGAGAAAAGTCGGCTGGCCAGGAAGTAAAGGAAGGAAGGAAGGAAAGATAGGAATGACGAAAACAAAAAAAAAAAAAGTACTAAAGAGGGAAAAAATAGAGAGAGAGAGATGTATATGTATATATATATATATACAATATACAATATATATATATACATATATTTCCAATATTTCAGAGAAAAGAAGAGAAAGAGAAAAAAAATCACTCAACCGGTAAGTAAAACAGTCGTCAACTTTCTCTTAGAGCTCGAATATACATACGTATACGAACTGTGTATACACACACACACACGAACACGTACACATACGCGCTCTCTCTTCCTCTCTCTCTCTCTCTTTCTCTCTCTCACTCACTCACTCACTTTTTCCTCTTTATTTTTTTCAAAAATCTTCGAAATAAAAAAAATCGATGGAAAATCGTCGATTTGTTGGATCGTCGAGCGTCTTCTTTGATTTCGATCGATCACGTTGGATCATCGCTGTCAAACATTGAATCACTTTAAAAGTCATCTCTCTCTCTCTCTCTCTCTCTCTCTCTCTCTCTTTCTTTCTTTCACTCTTCCGATATTCTGATGATTGATCAACGATGACGACGATGACGAACAGATATCGATTGTGGTTCACTCAAACTTTAAATTCTTCGTTTCTTCGTGTTCTCGTTAGATCTCTTCGATCACATTTTTTATAAATCACCAAAATCGATTCTATATATATATATTTATATGTATTTGTTTGTGTATATATATATATGCGTATATTCGATATGCCCAAAACGATGTTTCTTTATTTTTTTTTTTGTTTTCTTTTGATTCGATTTATCACGGCCACGTAAACCTCTAACAAGACGGCTCGCGATCGAGAAGCCGACTGTGAGCGCCTTCTTGCTCGTGGCCGGCCAAGGTGACTGCCAGCGCCGCCATTATTATGATCATACTTCGAGAAAGGAGAGAACGATGGAAAGCGTAGAAAGAGTCTCTCTCTCTCCCTGGTCTTTTCACATTGGCGTCGATCTTTCATCCAGTTTCCTTGTATATTTTCTTTTTTATTTTATTTTTCTTTCGTTCGTTCTTTCCCTCGGAGTGACCAAAAAAAAAACGGATCGTTCGAGAAACGCAGAAGAAATTTTTGTCAATGACATCGTTTTAACAAATTCCAAAGATTAAGGATCACAAATTAATTCGATTATGGATATTCACTTTGGCGTCAAATTTTTATCCAGTTTCTTTGTATATATATATATATATATATATATATATATATATATATATATATATATATTTTTTTTTTTTTTTGAGAGAGAGAGAGAGAGAGAGAGAGAGAAGAAACGACACTCAAACTGTTCGTTAAAAAAGCGTAAAAATGTTGATAACGTCGTTTAGATTGATGTTAGAGATGTCGATTAGAACGTTAAAGGATCGATTGTATTGTATTTAATGAAAATGACGTGCGCTTTTTCTTTTCTTTCCTTTTGTTATTCTCTCTTTAATGTCAAAATTTCGATAATGCCGTTTAAACGATTGCAAAACTGTTAATTAGAGCGTAGATCGGATAGATTCATCACGGTTTAGTAATAAAGTAATAAGTCGCCGCCTATGGTGATACCTGCTTTCATACCCCCCCAAGAGTACATAAATCTTACATCTGAAAACAAGATTCTTTCTACTTTCTTCTCCCGTAGATCTGAAATATGTAATTATTTTTTAATAATAAATATATATATATATATATATATATATATATAAACTATGTAATTGATAATAAAATAAAACTATGTAATTAATTTTAACAGATGTTAACAACATTTTAATTATCATTCCCCCATAAGAATCTATGATATCAGTTCCATTTGGCATTTGATTTGTTCGTTTGTTAATAAAGAGATCATTTGAAATAAAAGAGTATATATGGAAAGAAAGACTATACTCTCGTGACGTAGTAGTAGTAATAAAAACCACGAATGCGGACAGATAGCTGTGGTATTGTGGGATTTAAGAATATCATGCTTACGTGTAATTAAGATTGAAAAATTGTGGATAAAAGGAAAGAAAGAAAGAAAAAAGGTCAAGAGAAATTTCAATTTATTAAAAAATATATATACATATTGTGGATAGAGTATGAATTTCAAATTATTTATTTATTGAAATATATGCACGTAAAATTAATTAATTAAGATTCATTTATTTATTATATATATATATATATATATATTTATTTATTTTTTATTGGAAATTCAAATATGTATAAAGAGAGAAGAAGATAAAGAGAGAGAGAGAGAGAGAGAGAGAGAGACGTTTCGTACAATTCGATATTTTTCGTAATTTTCGATAAAATTCGGTCAGATTGGATCGATAATCCCTATCGAGACGTATTTCATTTGATTTCTCTTGTATGTCATGCCGAAAAATGTTGTAACCTCCTTTGGTTGTCGGTGACTCTCCAAATTGAACGTACAATCATTCGCGATTACAAACTGTTTGTTACATTGTGATGGCTGTCTACGAATCACGTCCGAGATTCGATCGTTGTACTCGTTTGTGTTTTTCATTGATGGGTAAACGTGGATTTCGTATATCGGTAAATTAATTTACATTAATGAAATTAACATGATATGCACAATTAATCAATTAAAACGATATTTCATAATATCATTTCGATGTTGGGTAAAAAAAAAAAGTAAATAAATGAGGGAAAGAGGGAAGGAGGAAGAATGAATAATTTTATAATTTAAAACAAAAAGGAAAGAAAAGAAAGAAAGAAAGGTCATAATTTTTTTTTCTTACGCTCGATTTTTAGATATTAGAAAATTAGAACGTACGGTACGTACGTAAAGTCCGTGATTTCGATGCCAACATAGGAAAAAATAAAAGCACACACGTTAGAGGTAAAATCGAAATATCATTTTAAAGATGGGAACGATCAAGAACGAAATGGAAGAAGCCGCCGACACGTCGACCTTCGACTCGTCCTCGAGGAAGGACCTTTTAACGAGGATTAAGAAAGAAAACTACAAAAATAATCCCAATGGAAGAGTCAATAAAGATCTTTCGTCCGATCTCACTTCCGGTTCGTTTCTCACCAATGAACTTCGTAAATCGAATGATAACGATCTCGTTTCTTCTTTTACCAGTCTTCCCTTAGAAAGTTATGGCTTTCCGTATTACAGGTGAAATATTATATATACAAGCGAGGGTAATAAAATAATTTCGAAAAGTGCAGTTTCCTTTTCGAGAATATTAATGTTTCTTATTTTTCTTTTCTTTTTTTTTTTTTTTTTTTTTATTCGATAGAAGTTACAAAAATGGTAGACGTTCTCAGGATGCTGTATTGGTGAAGGATATCGGTATATCTTGTACATTATTAAACGAGAAAATGTCGTCCCATAATATTCCCAAAGACGCCATTGTAGAAAGTTATCTTGTTAAACGCTTGAAAACGGAGTACAACGATTTGACGGAAATAACGAAGAAGATTAGTTCTTATACGAACGACATTATACGCAATCTGATACTGAGAGATCGAAAGAAGAACGAACAAGTTAGTTAAACATAATACTGACGAAATAAATCGCGTCACTGCGGGAAACAAAGGGGATTAAATATATTAATTACGATGTACGTATATTCGTCTAGATGAGATCGTGCGAGCACAAAGTCGTAAAGGAGGGGGAAACCAACGAAGGTCGTTTAAAATTAAGATTGAAAAGTGATGCCGAAGTTCGTTGTTTGTATCGAAAGGACGTATTTGATTCGTCGAGTAAGATGTCCTTCATTATTATCGCCGTCGTCGTTGTTTTCAATTCTTTTTTCTTTTTCTTCTTCTTCTTCTTCTTCCTCCCTCTTCTCCGTTCTTAATTTTATTTTAGATACTTCTTAAAAAAAAAAAATAATAATAATAAAAAGAAAAACAAATAATAATAATAAAAGAGAGAAAAAAAAATTAGATTCGTTGACAGATATACGTAAGAATTTCAAAGTGACGAGTCGACTTTCGAAGGATCAGAAAAAAATTCAAGGAAAATGGTCCTCGAAGAACGATACAAATTTACAAATGAAAAAGAATCGTTCGAACTCGGACAGCTCGTCCGTGGTTTACGATTATTTAATGATGAACGATAAGAGAAGAGTACGGAGGGAGAGAGAATCGATCGGCGAGGTTTCAACGAAACGAGGATTTCATCGAAAAGTCGACGCGATTCGAAGCGGGAAAGAAAATATCGAAACTCATATCGACGAATCGACGAACATGACGAATTGGTATGAAATATCGAGTGAAAAGTTGAGAAAGAACAAATCTGCATCGAAAATGTCGAGGCACTTGGTCTGTTATTATCTCTTCGATAAATATAATCGATCTAAAAAAAAAGGAAAAAGTAAAAATAATTTTTCTTTCTTTCTTTCTATTTTTGTTTTTCTTTTTTTATTTTGTTTCGTTCAAACAGATATCGTCGAATGAAAAGGTTAAACGAAGAAATCGAAAAGATTGTCGTTTAGGATTGGAGGAGAAATTCAATGGTGATTCCACGATCATGTTGGCCAATGGATTTTTACAAGATGCAAATTTTCACACGGTTAATATTAGAATCGTAAGGCGTGATTAATGTTGATTAGAAATTATAGTGTAAGTTATGTGTATATTAGTGATATTAATCGATATTGTATAAATAAATGGATTAGAACAATTTTTACGATCTTTTCTAATTCGTCATCTCGATGATGTACTACGACGCTCTTATCGATTTTTATAATCGACGAGAATTCCAAAGTATACATACATACTCTTTCTCGATTTTTATCCGTAAATAAGATATTTCCGTGGTCACGTGATAATAATAATGATGACGCAATAAGAGCGCGATCACGATTACAGTCAATCACAATCACAGTCAATTATACTTCGACAAATTTTATACCGATAAGTATATAGATTTAACGCGATTAGAGATTGTTTTAGTTTAAATAATATCGGTTTATAATAAAATCTATACACGATTTATATAATATTTATTATTGAACGTTTCAAATTCGTTCGATCGTTCGTACTAACATGCGCGTATACGTATACAGACGAAGTTAGGTTATGTGGTAACGCGATTCGTTCTTTAGAATAATTAAATATATCTTTAAGATGGCTGTAAATTTTAATCGAAACGACTTAGGTAAAATTTGGAAAAAGATTAATATTAAGGATGATTCGTTCGTTATCTGTGTTACCAAATATAAGGACGGGTGGAAAATTTTGCTCAGTAATTTTAAAGAAATTTGGTCAGAATGTTTGACCGGTGAGAAAATATTAACAAGATCAAAGGTATAATGCGAATGGCTTACATTACGGGAGACATTTAACGTTCGTTCGTTTTTCTTCTTTTCAGAAATTAAATTCTGTTCTAATTGTCAGCGATAACGAACACATGGAAATTGTGTTAAGCACGTTGATCGATATTCCAAAATATGCCACAGAGGCATCCGTAGATCGTATTAAGTTATTAAAAAGCTTTGAAGGTGGTTATTTTAAATTTGAAGTTAATTTCTCCAAAGGAACTACAGAAGAATTTTGGGAGAATTTAACTAAACCATTGTATTTATCATCTATAGAACTCATACGTAGACAAAATATATTAACGGATTTGATTAAAAGAAAAGATCAAGAAATAGCTGAGTATAAGGCTGAGGGAGCAGAATTAATAAGAAGTACGTTATAAAATTTGACAAGGATATCTTTTGTTATCAACTATATGTATCATTCTATCAATCTTTCCGTAGAAAATATTGAGACAAAGGTGTTCAATGAAAATCAACTGAACGCGCATCAGATTAAAGTAGGTGAAAATAACTACATAGATTCATTTCAAGCAGTGGTAGAGTTTTACAATAAAACATTTTCTGAGCAATGCGTTGAAATAGAAAAGGGAAAGTAAGTTATTCGGTGTCTTATTGTTAATATTTATTAATCCTATGTAAAAACAGAGTTTATGCGTATATGAATTTATTAATTAATATCAACATATGTATATCGTCGATTAATGAAAACACTTAGATCGTAATAGGATAAGTTAAAAATGTTTGTTTCCAGTTTTGTTGTATCGACAAATGCAATTGAAAAAGAGCGTCAAAGTATTCCAGATACTTCTCAGGGTTTTGAACGCACTACCATAAAAGATGAATCCAACGACAAATGTGGTAAGTCTAGTTTACAATCAGGTAGTAATACTAAAAGTAGGCGTAAAAAGAAAAATAAAATTAGCTCTATTAATATCGCTCCGATCGCTATACCATCGAAGAGAAGTAAAGATAGTGTTACCGACATTATTTTATGATGTTTGCTATAATCAAAGAATATTATAATGCAAAAAGTACTTTAATCTTATTTTATATTTATACACATATATAGATATATATATATATATATATATATATATATATATATACACATATACACACAATTGTATTTTATTATTTATTACAAATAAAGTGTTTATATTTTTAATTTACTTTTAACATCGTTTCATGCGTGATTCGATTTATCGATACGTAGATATCATGAGTACTGACCATAGATATGAAACTCTATCGTAGCGTTGGATAAGGAAACTCTACGTTTTTATCGACTGTCGATAAAAAAGAAACGAAAAAGAGTCGATAAAGAAATTTAACAACATCGATGCTTATCGAAAGTCGAGTTTCGGATCGAGATCAAAAGATGTATCCTTTGCGTTTACCGATTTTGCTGACGTCATCGAATACTACTACAAGATATCACAAGGATGCGCAACAGGCGAGATTTTTCACGACCGTTAGCCGGTAGCATTTGCAAAACTACGATACAGGTAAGGTACCTCTTCGCAAATCGTTGGCATCTTCGATTGCATCACGCTTACTAACACACGTGTAAAGAGTAGAAGAAAGAGAAAGAGAGAGAGAGAGAGAGAGAGGGAGGGAGAGAGACAGAGACAGACAGATAGAAACGTAGTAGACAGAAGAGAATACACGGACGAGAGTATATGAACAAAGAACGAGTATGTCCTGTATAAAGAGTCCTTGACGTAGGCCTCGATCCCAGAGAAAGATGAACAAACTGGAGATCCGTGAGAGATATGCCGCATTACTTCCTTAACACGTTGATGGTTACGAACCATTTTCACGTGACTTTCCGTAGAGGCAACGTGTGCCATCCTAAGACCACGTTCGTTATTGCATTCATTGTAAACACTTATAAAACATGACTTGTTGTATCTATAAAATCAACAAAACAATTACCGTTGACACGTAGATAGACTTAAATATATTGGAATATGTCCGGTAAACACGAAACGTATCTGTCGTCGTCATTATTATTATTATTATTATTATTAATCGTTTCTTTGTACTATTAATGAACGTCCAATGAATTGTTTCAAGAGGTAAATATTCTCTATGACAACAAAAATGATAATTGAGTAAACGATTCGATATTTTACATTACGGAGGAATCGTTAATTGTTATTTTATATTTTGGAATGGAATAAGTCGATAGCGTGATAAGTAATAACGAACGACAGAGTCGAATTAGTAAAAAAAAAAAAAGAATAGAATAATAATTGACAATATCATCGGGGTAGTGCTTTGTAAAAATGTCGTTATCACCTGCGTGATAATTACGTTACGGTTGATAATATTACGGGGAAAGGGTTTTGCGATCATGCTTCATTCGATTATTGTAAAAATAATCGCGACTGTTTTTTCTTTTTGTTCATTTTTTCGTTCTTCGTATTCGTCGTAAAATCGACTCGATCTTTTATGATTTTACGCGTGATCTTTACGAAATATGTATCTTCTATTTTTTTTTTTTCCTTTTTTTCTTTTCCTTTCTCTTATCGAATTTGATCGAGAATTTGATCGCAACTCAGTCGTTCTCGGGCTGTTCGTAATTAATAGATGTGATCGATTCGATTACGAGGGAACGCGTTAATTATTAAACATCTCCATGATTCATTTTTTCCCGTTCGTTTGTTTCAGAATCCATCACCTAGCACGTGAGATTATTCTAACGGTAGTAGAATCAAACGATCTGGCAACCTTGACAGTCTCGGTAAACGTGGAAATATTGTTAAGGTTTCCTCCTACCGATACTTTCACTTTCCTTCCTGCTTCTTCTTCTTCTGCTTTTTTTTCCTTCTTTCTTTCTTTCTTTCCTTTTTCCTTTTCTTTCTTTTTTCTTTTTTTTTTGTTTTCCCATAACGAGTACGGTATTCAAGAACGATCGTAGAAAATTGAAGCATCCGATACTATACACTGATAGTATATAAATATAGTATATAAATATATATATATATATATATATATATATATATATATATGTATATGTATACTATATAGTTTTAACTATTATAGTTTTATTATATATATATATATATATATATATATATATATATATATATATATATATAGAGAGAGAGAGAGAGAGAGAGAATACGACTTTCGTAATACCGAAAATTTCTACGTCATAATTAACAGTCGTGGAGCACGTTAAACGTTTACATCCTTCTTACCGTCGTTTCAAACGGGCTGCAATTTCCCATGAAATGTTAGACAGCTTTGCAAGTGAACACACACACACACACACACACACACAAAGATCACATGTATATATATATATATGTATGTATATACACTAACACATAGATAGGTTGTACCTATACGTTTTTTGCAAGACATTTCTAAAACAAGTACGAGCAAAGAGTACCAATAAAGACGTAAAGGAACGTAAAGTAATATATATATATATATATATCTCGTGTGTGTGTGTGTGTGTGTGTGTGTGCATGTAACAACAAGTGTTTCCTTTGACGCAATCAAGATTCGAAATTGGCGCGAATGTTTCGATCGAAATACCAAGGATTCGTTCGAGAAGAAACAAAGAGAGGCTAGTCTCTCTTACTTTTAACTTCGGGCATTAAAGTCTCCCCAAAGCTAATGATACCGGTTCGGTATAGTCAGATGGGTTGCTAAGTAATATTTACTTATTTACACGCTATATGCATAAGTAAATTCTTTGAAATAATTACTATCATCGTTTGACTCGAATCATGGACGATTATGTGCTATTATAAATTCGTCCTTTTATCCATATTTTCAATACAAAATGAGCATTCCTATCGTTTCATCTTTTACATATCGGTATCCTTCAAACGCGTTCTTACATATATATATATATATATATATATATATATATATATGTATGCATGTATGAATGCATATATGTATAGTATACTGTGCGTAGGCGTCAAGATATGACGAATAGCGGTTCTCTCATTGCCTCGAAGCATATCGTACATTATCTTCATTATCATTGCGCATTTTTCAGTGTCTACGCTCTCCTCAAAGGACATCAGCTTGGTTATAAAGGAAGGATGTCAGAGAGAAAAAGGAGAAGGCGCCGGCACCTGTCTCTCTCTCTCTCTCTCTCTCTCTCTCTGTATCTCTCTCCTTGTTTTTTCTCTCTTTCTTATCTCTCTTTATCTCTCTTTCTCTTATTTACCATCTTTTTATGATCGATCAGCACCGTTGGCGCCATTCAAAACATCAATGATAATAACAGGTAAGGATCGTTGAAGGATTTTATTCTCAAAGTTATGAGAAAATTTCTCGATGAAAATATTCTTTTGAAATTAATCGTAAAATAATTCATTTGGATACTTATGTTATATTCAGATCTAGGAAATTATTTTGAATTTCTTTTTTTTTCTTGTTTTTCATCTCCCCCACTCTCTCTCTATCTCTCTCTTTGTTTGTTGTTGCGTTCTCGTTCATTTTTCTGTGACACTTTTTTCTTTCCGTCCTCGACTTTGTATATTTGCGATATATTCGTCGGAGATAATCTCGCAAGAATTTTATGCTATTACGATGAACCATGAGACTGTTTTTCTCGAGGCTTCCCTTCTTTCTCTTTTTCTTCTTTTTTATTCCTTTTCTTTTCTCGTCTTTTTTATACTTTTACATTCATACACTCGCGAAAAATCGGATGAGAAGTGATTCTCTTATTAATTATTCTCATCAAATATTCTTATTAAGTGTTCTTCTTAAGTATTATTATTAGTTATTTTATTTTATCTAAGAGACTAATCCGAGGTTTCGCTTTTTTCTTCCCTTGTTCTCTCTTTATATCTTTCTTCCTTCCCTCGACTTTGTATACTTACGAGAAATTGCACAATCTTAAACGAACGAATTAAATGATCTAATAAGTAATTAAATAATCCGATTACGATCACGCGATCTGCGAGACCGATTCGATAATCATCTCGCTTTTTTTTTATTCTTTCGTTTCCCCTTCCTTTATTCTCGCTCTCTTTTCGTCGTCGTAATTTTGTATACGTGCGAAAAATTGTTAAAAAAAAAAAAAAAAAGAAAAAAATCAACCTTCGAGACACTCACGTTATTACGCGAGCGACATACGACACTAATTCGTGACTTCCCGTTCATCGCCCCTTTTTTTCTTTTTCATTCTTCCGTTATTTTTTCGTTTTCCCTCCCTTCCATCCTCCCTCCTCTCTCGTTCCCTCTAATTTCTCGCACGTGCAAGAAGTCGACGAAAAATTAATCGACCCTCGGGATTCTCACGTTATTACTCGGACGTACGAGACCGATTCGAGGCTTCGCCTTTTTTCCCCTTCCAACTATTTCTTTTTTTCGTTCCCCAATTTTTTTTTGTTTACCTTTCTTTTTTGTCGTTCTCTCAATTTTCTCCGCTTGCGAAAAAATAGATCGGAGATAAGTCGGCGCGTCCCTCCGACCTCCCTCCCCCCAACCCCGTCCCCGCCCCCTTTAGGATTCTTACGTAATTTCGCTTCCTTCCTTTCTTTCTTTCTTTCTTTCTTCTTCTCCTCTTCCTTTCTTTCTCGTCCCTTTTCGTTCCCTCATCTTTTTTTGTTTTGTTTGGCCGCTGCTCCTCTCCTTTTTTTTGTCCCTTTTTTGTTGTTCTTCTTCTTCTTCTTCTTCTTCTTTTCGTTGACTTTGGGAGGGTTTCATGAAAATTTCAAGCAAAATCCGAGAAGCCGACGTTGTTATACCCTTGAACGTTATTAATCTCGGTGAGAGGTGGTCCCACCACCACGTCGTTTCTCATTGTACGTCTCATCGAGCGAGGAACACTGGCTACCGGGGCTTCGAAACCTGTCGGCAACCGCTTTTTGTGCACGGTAGCAGATATTATATGCTCGTCGGTCACTTTCTTTCGACGCGGCTCGTCGTACCCGTAGAGTAGAGTAGCAACCAACCCCACGCGCGCTTTTTTTCACTCATCCGAAAAGGGCACATCGCTTGCTCCGCATCCTTTGTTTTATCGGACCCGATACGAAACCCTTTTCCCCGATTCGCGTGTTAGCGAATTAAAAATGTAACCGGCCTTTGCTTCACCTTCTTTTTCCCCCCGCTCCTCTCTTCTTTTTTATTTTTTTCCGTAGATTTTTTTTCTTTTTTTACGAGCGCGAACCATCACGCAGAAATTTTCCCCGTTACGAAAAAAGGTACGCGTGCGTGATATTCAAAGATTATGATTTGTCAGATGGAATAACAACGAGACGATGTTTATTTTATCTATTTATCACTCGTCGTGTGATGTATACATACATATATATATATATATATATATATATATATATATATATATGTATATATTATACGTAATACTTATATATGTGTATATATATATATATACATATATGTACGTAAACGTACAATACCTGCAATACTTAATATGGTTTTAAAACGTAGAAACAGACGAAGTAGATCACCCGTTTTGTTCCACTATCCGCGGCTAATTTACATTACAGATAGAAAACGTAATACTCTGCGACAAGCTCTGTTGGATATTTATCGTTAATACTCTTACAGAATGAGAAATAGAGAGAGAGAGAGAGGAGAGAGAGAAAGATAAAGATAGATAGAGCGATTGTGCGAGCACACGAGCAGCTCGGTTAGGCTCGCCGGTAATTACATTTACAGCTCTGTGCAACTTACAACCGGCTGGTTGTAAACTTTTAATGTTTCTTAATTATATATAACCCTCTCCCTTTCTCCCTCCTCCATCCTCCTCCTTCTCCTCCTCCTCCTCCTCCTCCTCCTTCTCCTCCTCCCTTTAACATACGCCGAGATCTGGAATGAAACCTTGTAACTCACTATCGCGTACTTACATATTTGTAATAGATACTCGTAAAACTGTTTCCATCGAGTTTTTCCATCTTCCTTTTCCTCTTGTTCCTCTTCCATCTCTTCTCTTTCTTATTCGTCATCGTCATCATTATCATCGACAATATTACGTATATAACAGGACGATAAATAATTAGCTTATCACGCGTAGATCGTCAAACCGGCGAGAAATGAAAATTCCAAAGCCATCGTATAACGTTCATCGTGGGAGATCAAAGGTTATCTCGATCTCGTCGTCATAGTCGTCGTAATCGTCTTAGTAGTTGTCGTCCCATTCCGTAGTTATTATATTTAACTCTTAAAAATTGTTTTGCCCCTTCCCCTCATACCCCTACCCAGCCTACCAATACCCCTCTTCCACCCGCGCTTCCCCGGAACGATACATTAAATAACTTCAGCTTAATATAAAACGATACAGTTGATTCAACGAACAGGTTATTCGCCGTTACTTTGGGAAATTAAAATGTTATTAGAATTGATTAAACGGATTTATGGTATATAGGATTGGCGAATCGATGGATATGAAATATTTTGTGTATTATTATTATTATTATACATAGTGTATATTCTCCATCTTGGAAACATACTAACCGTCAGTGCAAGGCCATAATTAGCTCGAATAACGGTAATCCATCTATGTTGATTCGTAAAGGATACTGGAAAGAGTGAGAATAAGAAGAAGAAGAAGACGACGAAGACGACGATGATGATGATGATGATGATGACGACAACGACGATGATGATAATGATGATGATGATGATGATGATGATGATGACGATAATGAAGAGGATAAAAGATGGAGGATACGAGAAGATAACGCAACAACGTGTATAAATATTGTTGAAGGATCATCTGGGAGGATCGTTAACACTTTTTGAGAGTTAAACTTTGACATGTTCTCGAGATAATCGATCGAGAATCGAGAGGAAGAGCAATCTCTTGCCTCCAGTTAAAGTTTCTCACTCCGGACATCCGCTCGTTCTCGATCGTTAAAGTACTTCTCCTTGTAATATTTTCTGACACAGCACATCCTTACTATTTTTCTTTCTTTCTTTCTTTTTTTTTTTTTTTTCTTTAAACAATTACAAACGGATCGTTCCACATGATTACCATTATTATTAAGTATCCCGACGGTCAAGTTAACGCGAACTTTTGTAGTTAATTATACTTCTCAGGAGAAGTATTCTTTCTATCTTCTTCCCTCCCTCTCTTTTCATTCCTTCCTTCTTTCTTTTTTTCTTTCTTTTTTTCTTTCGTTCGTCCATCAAACAGCCCGACGAAAAATTTCAGATCGTGAGATATGTATACATTTTTATTATCTTTATCTATGCATCCGTCTTTCTATTTATTTATTTTTTTTTTTGATAAATATATTTCATTTCTCCGATTCCACGCTAAAAATGCGATTTTCTAAGTTGATTAATTCGAGACAGGAAATATAAGTGATTAATCGCATTGGTTATCTGATCTGTGGATATCAATATTTCGTGTTTCTTTCTTATATTTTCTTGATACGAATGAAATGGGTGTGAACGTTCCACCTCATTCATCATCATCATCATCATCATCATCATCTTCGCCTTCCTCCTTATTTACATCGTCGTATTTCTAATGTAACGAAAAAAGTCTGATTTATTTCTATGGAACGAGTCGAAAGTTTCAAGGTCTTTCTAATAATCGATCGCTGTTTCTTTTTTCTTGAAAATAAATTTAGGCTATTCTTTTTCTCTTTCGTTATTCTTAGATCGTACAAAACTTTCCCAGGCTACGTAGTTCCTTTTCTTTGACGAAATTTGAAAACAATTCGAATTATAAAAAAGGGGAATAAATAAAATTGGATCCTAAAAAAGAAGGAGCGATCGATCCTTGAAACTATCTGGAGACTTTGTTTTTCTTTTGTAAAGAAAATGGCCTACGAGGTTTCGGGGGAGGGGAAAGAAAAGATCGATCGATCGATCGATCATTAAAACGATCTAGAAACTTTTATTTCGACCCGATCCGTTATGCATCTATCGCTTGACGTTATACGTTTCTCGTCGTTGACGATAAATTTAAACAAAAAAATTGAGAAAACTTTTGTTCGGGCAGAAAGAGATCGTTGTATTACGATCGAATTTAAGAGCATGAGAGGGTTTCTTTTGTATTGACATTTAGCGGGATCAATTAGATATCGAAGTATAGTTTCAAGTATAATTCGGATCGTCTGACGATTTTACGATCTTGATCCTTTGAATTGTTCTTGTCGTAATTAGATAGAGACATTCACGATTGGGTTATAACTCTTTTTTTTTTTTTTTCTACAGATTCGATCTCGTCGAACTTATTTGTAATCTCTCTCTCTGTCTCTCTTTCTTTTCTTATTCTCTTTCTGCCTGATGCGTGTGAGGTTTGAAAATGTTGGGTGTTAGCGGAGAAAAGTCTGGTTCAAGGTTCCGTATGTCCCAGATGTCGCGTTGGTGCTATTACTACACGTCGTAATTTACTACGTCCACTTATTTTATATCTAGGACATGGAGAAGTTTGCGCAGTTCTCGGTGCCCCCTAAATGGACTAACTATGGTGAAATTTCAATAGAACCAAGATATATTAGTGTACGTGTGTGTGTTCGTGTATGCACTTTTTACATGACAATCAAGTGATTTCATTACATGGTTGATTTACAAAGAATCAAAGACTTCGATTCGTACGAAAAGGAATTTTCAAGTTGAATTTTTCAATATATATATATAGTCTTTCAATCTCGAGCTGTCACAATCGAATCGACGTGGCGATCGATCGTCGTTAGATTGTATAAAATCGAAATGTGGATCTTGCAATATTTATTAGACGTATCGAATATCTTATATATCGATATTGATTTATTATGTCTCTCTTTCTTTGTCTATATATATATATATATATATCTGGTGTCTCTCAACAATCGTTCATAATAATCATCGAAATCGTAATTACAAGTTTGGTAGATATCTCTACCTGCCAATGAAGTTTAATCTTCTTATTCGTATCGATCGTACAGTGAAGATATTTGAAGAACACTTTTAAAGTGAGTCTCAATTCGGTGTCAGCTTGATTATACAGTGTCATCTTTTTCGAAGTGATCGCCGAAGATCGCCGAAAGGTTCTTTTTTCTTTTTTTTCTTCTCTCTCCCTCTTTTTCTCTGTTTCTTTTTTCTTTCTTTTTGCTGATCCAGGTCATCGCGTAATTACTTCTTTCGGATAAATTTGTAAGTAAGATTCGGTGCGTGTCTCTCTCGAAAGAGAAAATTACGAGATCTCATTGAGTAAATATGTATATGCTCGCTCGTGTTTGTGTCATACGATGACTTTTGAGGAATAATTCGAAAAAAAGAAAAACAGAAAGAAAAAGAAGAATTCGTACTTTCAGAATTATTTTTCTTTACGTACGGAATTGAAGATGAAGAAAAGATAAAAAAAAAAAAATTTGTTCGATTTGTGAAAAATCGTTCGTTCGACTTGACTATACCTCGCGAGAAAAATATTTATGAACATTCTTGTTGCGCTTAGAAAAAGTATCTAATCAAACACGTTGACGCGATATGACGAGGAACGGAGTACGAAAGATTCTTGAAATCCTTCAGAATTTTTCGCTCGCGCAACAAACGAGGATTCGTCGGAGTTATGTATGTGGAAACAAAACGAAACAAAACAAAAAAGAGGAGAAAAGATAAGAAAAAGGAAAAAGAATTAGAAATATAAAAAAGCAAAAGCTAAAGCATAAGAAAATGGATCGAGATATGTGGAGTCCACTGAGCACAGGTCGACGACAAAGACATTTTTTTTTTGTTTGACGTGCGTGGCCGTCTTTCTCTCGCTCTCTCTCTCTTTCTCTCACTCTCTTTCTTTTCTGGATCACATGGATCACATCTTACAATTAACCGTTCTTTGGTACATACCGACTGGTCTAATCGCGATCTAAATCGCACGTTCGTAACGATCATGGTAACCACATCGACGATTTATCTTTAACTGCTTGTTCCACGAATATGAGAAAAAAGATACTTCCTTAAAAAAATAAATAAATAAATAAATAAATAAATAAATAAATAAATAAATAGAAAAAAAGGAAGAAGAAGAAAAAGAAAGAAAGTGAAAAGAGAAAAGAAGATTAATTCGTAAAAATTTCACTCCTAGATGATTCAAAGAATTTTACAAACTAATGGCTAAAGGAGTTAACCATAATTGGGACCGACTTTAATCGTAGAAACGAATCGATAGTTCGATCGATACACCGTGTAAAGTATCGATCGATAGGAAACGATAGTTCGTATAATCGATGGCTTCGACTTTTGAGTAAAAGAATGCTCGTGGTTTTTCTACGTCGGAAAAGCACGCGGCAATCGTAACCGGTTTTAGTAAAAACCGGGACAGACATAGTTGCAACTTGACGGAGGTCTATTTCCTGTTCTACACTTTTTACCATCTAGATTGCGCGTCGATACACCGATTTCTTTCTAATGGAATGCCAATCTTCCGACGCCTTCGCTCCTTTTTATATTTATAATTTCGAACTTAATATCTTTCTTTCTGGTTGGAAAACTATGTTAAGACTTCGTATATCGTTTTATAATAGACCCATAATCATCAATCGAGTTACTTGAAATTTGTCTAATATCTGAACTATGTATGAACCACGTATCCAATAATCAAAAACCATACGCCGGATAAGTCGTAACGCGATTTTCGTATTATTCGATATTAATTACGATACAAATGTTTTATCGGACGCGTTATAAAGGTACTCGTTTCGGGATAATTACGAGGTGCGATGATGATACGCGATCTAAAATGATAATTATTATGTATTTATTTGTTGGACTTCAGTATAATTTCATTCGGGTCTATCGATCGTAGTTCGATTAGAGTTTAAGAGATTATATATTTCTATTGATTTTATATTCTCCACTTACAATATAATATATATATATATATATTTATGTATGTATGTATGTATATACATATATGTATGAAGGTAGTCACGTAGTTAGTATATAACAGGATAATACTAAACGATAATAGGATAATACGCTTATAATAATATATCCTTTATACGCACGAGCATGTTACTTGATAGATTAGTGGAGCAGATAATGCAAGAGGTCTTATTTTATCAACCGGTCACGTTGAAATTTCATTTCATTTAATTGCGATTAGTTAGTGAGCAGCGTCGCCTTGTTCTTATTTCGGGTTTATCGTTCGTAAGTCATTATTTTTTCTTCTTCTTCTTCTTTTTTTTTTTTAAGCATCGAAACGTTTTTCTTTCTTACTCGACCTAGAATCATCTTTTACCTTAAACCTTTGACCCATTTTCAATCCATATTCTCTACTTTATCGACGGAGATATTAACGAAGCACGGATAAATTGATTACGTGCAATATTTTGTTGCGAGCAAAAATAAGAGGGGAACATTTTAATTTAATTTTATTCGATTGATTTATTTTACGTATATATATTATGTAGTTCGCAAAACACTTAAAAAAAATTACAAATTAATTGTCAGTTTAAGTCTGAATCATATATATATATATTTTTTTTTTATTATTTACATCTTATATTATATTTTTATGTATTTATATTCTTGTTTTCGATAGGAACTGATTAAAAATTCAAATCAAATGAACGATCATCTCGTCTATGGCTTACATGGTTTCCAAAAGTAAAGAAAGAAAAATATGCATTAAAACTTCACGTTTGTATGCTAACAATAAATTGACGTATCCTATCAAAAGTTTCAGATAATATTACGAACTATAGTTAGTACGGTAACTATACCTCGTTAATTTAACGTATTACGATTTTTATGATTTCCTTTTTTTCCTCTTCTTAATCATACATTTGGAATTTTTCGTTCTATCGTTACGATGTTAAATTGAATTTATAAAAAAAAAAAAGAAATTAACGAACATTAATCGAATTGAATTAACGAATATTCCTTCTATGGTACGCGTTTGAAGAAAATAAAAGATAAATAAAAAAACAAGCACGCACACACTTTACGTTTGAATATGAAATCGATATATCCAATAAAAGTTATAGGTAATATTACGTACCATATTACGTCGAGTCAACATCTCGCAATCTTTAAGGTTCTTTCTTTCTTTTAAATCTTACACTCGGAACTTTTAGATTTTCGTTCACCGAACGAAATATCTCGTACTGCGCGCGTGGTATCGAACCGAGAGATTTATTAAAAGAACGGATGTAAGGAGTGGAAGAAGGGGAAGGGCGTTACGTTTTGAAAAGTGAAAAAGAAATAAGGAGGCGTTTTGTAATATAGCAAAAAGCCAACTGTTATTTTTCAATTAAGCCGATGTAGGAAAAGAAAGAAGGAGAGATATCGCCACGTTGATGTCTTTTAAACGTGCCATTTTATGATTGATAGAAAAAGAAAGAAAGACAGACATAGATAGATAGATAGATAGATAAATAGATAGACAGAGAGAGATAGCGAGAGACTGAAATAGATAAACAAAATGATAGAGAGAAAGAAAGAAAGAAAGAAAGAAAGAAATAGGAAGGTAGACAGATGATAGTCGCTAGAAGTTATCGATTAATACGGCGCTTATTATTTTTATATTAAGCGTTATATCTACCTCGTTTGTTAACATTGTCATTATTATGTTGTTCCATTATCTAAGTGTCTCGCCGAGATGAGATATCACCATGAACAATGGTCTGTGTGACTTCTCGTGAGAGTTACCCAGGTCTAAATTAAAGTCACATAATGCAAATCGCTGAGGAAATCATTCCTTATCTCTTTTCTATTTTCTTAGCCGATCGCCATTAACGCCTTGCCACCTACATACATACATACATAAATAAATGATACGTACGTACGCATACACACATAATATATGTAAATACATAAATAAATATATACGCGTCGGTACTTAGAGAAGCAAAAGGAAGCTTGATGGAAGAGGTGGGAGTTGGTAAGGAGATAGAACGTGTAAAACGAGGATAGAGAGAGAAAGAGAGAGAGAAAGAGAGAAGGAGGAGGGGAAGGTAAGAAGAAAGAAAAGAAAAGAAAAGGGAAAAAATAATGGGGGAAAAAAATAACGAAGAAAAAAAAATATGCGTCGTGCAACGGTCGATCTCGTATCTGTCAGTAGATAAAATCGAATTCCAATGGCGGACTCACCCACTCACATGTTCTATGAGTTTATGTATATATCTATGAATGTATATATATATATATACGCATATATATATATATATTACAAATAAACGCCGCCGCTTAACGTTTAGCCATAAATCAATTTAATCGTGCGTACAGAGAACGATAGCCATCGGTTCATAAGAGTTAATGTAATCGTCCAAATGGGTACATTGATCCTCTCATGCATGCTCTTACCATTTTATATGGTGATTGCGTATAGAAGTGTGGGTTTAACAAAAGCAATAGATATAGTGTGTATATATATATATATATATATATATATATATATATATATATATATATTGTATTTATGTATTTATGTATTCGATTCTTTAGATATTTCTTTTCTCTTTTTTCTTAAATGTCGTAATAACTTTTTATTAAAAATCTCTTTTCTACGACTAACTTTTACTTGGCGTGTTTTTTTTTTTGTTTCTTTCCCTTTCTTCTTTTCTCCTTACTCTCTTTACTTCTTTCTTTCTCTTGTTTCTTTTCACGCGGATTCGTGAATTGAATATCGAAATATATCGTTTAACGATTCTATATAAATAGAGATACTATTATTACCGTTAAACGTTACTCGTAATACGTACTAGTTATTATACTATATTCATGTCGAATAATATTAGCGGGAGAAACATTTCACTAAAACCCTCGTAGTTTACGGATGATCTTAGCTTTAATTACGAGCTTTAATTACGAGCTAATGAACCCTTTTATAAAAGCGTTTCATCTACGATGAAAATAAATCGATGCGCGATCACGTTGATTCCATTGACGACGATGCACTCGTTTGTGGTGTTGCGTGTTCCGTTCAAGATGAGGAAGAAGAAGAAGAAGAAAAAAATAGAAAAAAGAGACAAAAAAAAAGAAGAAAAAAGAATGTAGAAAAGTAAATAACACGAAAGAAGGAAGAAATAAAAGAAGGAAAGAAAGAAAGAAAAGAGGAAAGTGGTAAATGAAATCGGAAGATAATTTCTTTGAAAAAATTCAAATGCATATGATCGAGGATGAAGTATCTCGAGACAAGTCTAATAGAGAATTATCTATTTAAGTGCAGTGTTAGGAGCAGACGTTTCGTCATTTTTCATAAAAGTGAGACAGAGTCAGAGAGAGAGAGAGAGAGACAAAGATAGAGACAGAGTGAGAGAGAGAAAGAGAGAGAGAGAGAGAGGTCAAAATCGTGACATCGTCGATGGCGACGTAGTTCCACGCCTGGCACGATAATCAGTTTTACTTGACAGCCTAATAGTGTCCCTTAAAACGACGTTAACAACTCGCCATTCAATTGCAATTTATAATTACGTACCTACTCGTACCGTATCGCTCGATGACGATGACGAGGGCGATAATGCAAGACACACGGGGAAAGTTTCTTAATTGATACGTGCCCGCGCGACTTTTTCACCTCTCTATCTATCTCCTTCTCTCTCTCTCTCTGTCTCTCTTTCTTTTTCCTCTTCATGGTTTGAATAGAAGAACGTCTAGAACGATGGACTTCTATGTGACATTCGTAAATTTGTCCTAACTCGTTATTTTCTCTTTAAAGCTCTTCCTAATTTGAACGTTTCATTACGTGGAAGAAATAATTATAAAAAAAATAAAAATTAATTGAATTTATATGTATATATATATATGTATGTATGTGTGTGTATGTGTGTATGTGTATGTATGCATATATATATATATATATATATATATATACATACGTAGATATATATAATACATACGTCGTGTATAGATTGAATATATGTTCCGAAAGTTTATCATCATTTTAAATGACACTTTGCACAAGACTATCTTATAATTGACAAAAATAAACAAAAATTTATATATATACATATATACATATATGTTTGTATATATATATTTTATGATCAAATAATAATGGAATCCTTGACAATATTATATATAACTATCTGTGTATGTATGCATGGATGTACTTACGGATATTATTAACTTGGCCTGTTAAAAGTCATTCTAAATTTTACCAGACGAGTCGATAATTATACTCGCTAATTGGGATTTAATGAATATTAAGTGACTGATGGAAAGAGAGAAAAAAGAGAAAGAGAGGGAGAGAGAGAGAGAGAGAGAGAGAGAGAGAGAAATGAGACAAGCGAGTTATACCGTTAGATGGACGAGTCATTACTCGATGCACCGCTTTGATTTATATCCTTTACGATTGATAAGCAAAATAAGCCTAATCGAGTTGTGGTATGTGTATATGCATACATACATACATACATACATATATACATACATACATACATACATATATATCCTACCTATTCGCATCAATTTTGTAATGTATTTATTCTCTCTCTGGTCAACATAAATACATTTTGCATACGTATGTATATATGTATTATACATTTGTGTGTGTGTATGTATATATATATATATATATATAAGTACGTGGACCATCGCATGGTATGTACCTACGTAGGTATACCTACTTTGGATTAAGACTTTCTTATTCCCGTCAAGCATTACTTCTGGCCCGTCTATTAAAGTAACGCGAGCTGACTGCACCTGACTACTTTTCACAGCGCGCATTAATGAGTAGGTGCATCGAGGACGGTCCAATCAGCTGGAGATTAACCACGGGACGTCTTAAATTGAAGGCCGCTTTATATAATTTTTCCCTCGAACAGTTACCGCCTCTCTTTCTTTTACTTTTCCATCCTTTTTTCCCTCCTTTTTTCTCCTCTCTTTTCACATTATTTGATTTTTCTTTTCTTTTTCTTGTTTTCCCGTTCTTTTTTTCCTTTTCTTTTTTCTTCCTATCTCTTTTCTTCCATCATTTACAAACGACATTACCCGCATTCCATTTTCTCGCGGCGTTAAATATTTCCTTTCTTGTTTTCTTTTTTTTTTTTTTTTTTTTTAAGTACCTACACACTCAGATAAGTATCGCGCATTTTTATTTTATCCATTAGCATGCGCTGTAATATTGTATTTTATTTTTTTTTTAATTTTACTCAATTGGATTATTTACAAAATAAATAATAATAATAGTAATAATAATAGTAATAAAAATAATAATAATAATAATAATAATAATAAACGAACTTTAAGAAGAATTTAATGATTGCTTGTAAGACGTCAATTATTATTCTACAAAGTTTATGTACGTATATGTGTATACATTTATCAAAAAATCTCTATCTCTCTTTTTCTCTCTCTCTCTCTCTCTCTCTCTCTCTCTCTCTCTCTCTCTCTCTCTACATCTCTCTTTTTCCCTTGTCGTAATATTTCAGATAATCGACGTTCTACTTCACATTTATACTTCGTAAGAAACATATTTCTCAAGGCTACCGGCGTATAAACCATTGGAATTATGTCAAAACGTCAAGCGTAAAGGCAAAACTTAAGCTTACGTACGAAGAGTAACGAATCTCCTATTTCCAATTAATCATGAAGATCCTTCAAAGTACGTTTAGATTTTTTTTCCTCTTCTTTCTTTTATCTTCTCTTTTCTTTTCTTTTTCTTTCTACTTCCACTTCTTCATTTTCTTCTTCGTTCTCCATTCCTTTTAGTAACATTGCACGTATCTGCACACACATACATACATACATACGCACATACATACATATTCCCTCTATGTAAATCTAAAGCAAAGTGTTAATAATAATCGATCTCTCTGCGAGTTCGAAGTTGCTCTATGCCGATAAACACGTGCTCTACGAAGCGTTACAAATATCTTCGAGCGAGATATATCGTAAATAAATAAAGGAACAAAAAAAAAAGGGAAAAGAAAAAAAATGGGGAAAAAAACGAAACGGGCAAAGAAACGACAAGGAGAATAAAATAAAAAAGAAAAAGATACAACAAAAAAAAAAATAAATAAAGGAAAAGGTAGCTCGGATTCTCGAAAAATGACGTATGTGTGTGTGTGTGTGTGTGTTTGTACCCGAGTGCGTTATCACCTGCGGCTTCTGTTATCTTTATCGTTGATCGGCGATTCGGTTTCATCTTCCTAGTCAAATGAGAGAGAAGAGAGAAAAGCAACGCGGAATCCGCATTAATCGCGATGAAGCTTATAAACCTTCGAGATCTAGCTATGTTCTTTCTCTATTTCTTTATCTCTCTTTCTCTCTTTCACTATCTCTCTCTCTCTATCTCTATCTCTCTCTCTCTATCTATTTCTATCTTATACCATTGGCTGCTGCTAGAAGAGGGTCCACGGATAGACGCCATATATTACGCGCTTTGCGCACGTGCCTCTTAAGGAGAAAGACGTTTCCAGTGCCATTTATTTACGTAGACCTTACGTAGGCCAAAGGATGTTGTACATAAGAGCGTTCCAACATTCGCTACCACTTTGCAATTCTACTACTATTCTCATATAGGAATGTGTCTCTCTCTCTCTCTCTCTCTCTCTCTCTCTCTCTCTCTCTCTCTCTCTCTCTCTCTCTCTCTCTCTGTATATATATACATATATATATATATATATATATATATGTATGTATGTATGTATGCGTATGTTATTTACCACGCGTTACTTTCTTTCCAACGTGATTGGTGCACGTGTAGTTAGTTTACTAGCATGCCCGCAATTAAGCACGAATTAAATCTTATGACACGGCAATTAAAGAGCAACAACGGGGACAACATCGATGCCCACCTACATATAAGCGTTATATTAATGTCGTTCGTAATTATTATTATTATTATTATTATTATTACTATTATTATTATTGTTATTACAATTGTTATTATTATTATTATTGTTGTTATTGTAATTGTTATTTATATGCGATAGAGGTTTGGACAAATTTTGTTCTGTTTCGGATTGATTGGATCTTTTTTTTTCCGTACGATCGCAATCTCCTGTAATGTTTTGTTCGATATCTTTTATAGATCTTACTTTTGGAAAGATTTTTCTTTTTTTGAAAATAATACATTCGCACTCAGTTTGTGTGTGTGTGTGTGTGTGTGTAAATCAATTTCTTATAGAAATATTTATAATCGAGATTTGTCAAAAGTCAGATTATAAGTGACTATCGGACGAACGGTCGACCGAATGGCGTTAACGAGATAACCGAAGAGATTAAGAAAGAAATAGAAATAAAGAGAAGAAAAGTGACGAGAAGAGGAGATAAGAAAAGAGAAGGAAAAAAAAAGAAGAAGAAAACATTAAGTAACTCATCCTTTGGAACTGTGCACTTATAAATTATTCATACCCCGTGGACTCTCTTCTCAGTGGTTCGTTTAAACGGGAGGAAAGTGAAAGCTTCTCGTCAAGTTCAATGACGCTTTTCTGTGATGGCGAAGGAAGGAAAAAAGAAAGAAAAGGAAAAAAAAAGCGAACAGAGAGAGAGAGAGAGAGAGAGAGAAGGATAAGAAGACAATATATATACATATATGTATATATACATATTTAGCTCGAGCTCATTCGCGTTCGGGTTTTCGGAATATATTAGGAAAGGCCATGAGTAAAGACAAGTTTTTATTAACTTAACGTTTAACACTGTAACCGTTTGTATATTTACTATAATAAACGCGCGCGCACACACACGCATACATCACATATATATATATATATATATATATATATATATATATATATATATATAATTCATAAATGACAGTATATAAACATATAAAGGCATAAGATCGTAGATGAACGGAGTACGATCTTAATATATTATATAGTATTTACTTATTCTTTTTCTTCTTTTGCTAAAGTTTCGTGAAGCTCGAACGATTTTAGACGTGTCTCGAGCGTGAAATTGTCCGTACTCACGCATTTCCTCTTTATCTCACGCACCTCGCATCGATACCCACGTAAATTGCTCGCGATAGACGATTGAAACGAAAGTCAATGGAGACGTCAAAATTTTGTTTTCTCACGTTCGTACGTCGCGTCGTAAAGAAAACGAAGAACAAAAAAAAAAAAAATAAATAAATAAATAAATAAGCAATAAGGGAAAGAAAAATTGACGATAATTAACCGAATATTATTATAATAAAGATAAACTTTAACGGATCAGTATATACAATCCGGCAAATTATTATTATTAAATAATTACAATTGCCAAATAACGTACGTAAACAAGTGATGATCCGTGAATCGTGAATCGGGATATTGACTCTCCACAGTCGATATCGCGTGTTTCGATCGATTTTGAAAATGAAAAAGAGAAAGAAAAAAGAAACGCGCGCGTACGAACGAAATGAAAAAAGGAAAAAGAAAAAGAAACAAAAAAAGAAACATGGAGTCCCGTAAAGTTGTCAGCGATCGGGACACCGGTCGATATAATTCACCCCGTTAACACACTTCTTCGTCGAATGAAGAATTTTCATCGGTACGAGGACAACGATAATTTATAAAGCGTATGTACAAATACACTTGGGTATACGTTATGTACTTTTATATGATATTTTTAAAATACGTTAACTTCGAGAATAAGTCTCGCGACGGGAGCGAACGTTAACGTTAACGTTAATACGAGCTAGCATGTCGCTTGGTTTTAATGCCAGGTCGGTGGCCCATGTTCCTTTACTCGTTTATATTCTCTCTCTCTCTCTCTCTCTCTCTCTCTCTCTTTTTCTTTTTCGTTTTCTTTCTCTACGGTTCTTTTTCTTAAACCATCCTTACACGGTAATTTTTTCTCTCTCTCTCTCTCTCTCTCTCTCTCTCCTTCTCATTCTCATCGTAACACGTCACGGAATCTTTATTTTTTCGATAATTAACCACGATGAGAGATAACTCGAATACGCGTAAGCAACGTTAACGTACGTACAAACATACGTATGCGCGCGCGCATACACACATTTATACATACATACATACATACATATTATACGTGCAAAATAGGCTTATACAGAATGAATTCACGGTTTTAACATTGACGAGTTATTGCCGAGATCTCATCATGTAAAATAAATTGCACGGACGGCGTCTATTTTATTGCTTTATCCTTGTAAATGTTTAGTTACATATTAAACGACACGAAATTAACGTTTAATCTCTTTACGCCATCTCGAACGCGATTGCCGATTGCATACACATCAGATATTCCTCGAAGTATATTCGATTTGGTGCATTTTTTTTTTTTTCTTTTAATTCGTATTTGCTACGATTACAATACGTCGAATATTCTTTCGTTATTTTTTTTCTTTTTTTTTTTTTTTATTTGCGTAGAAAACATCGATGCAATGCGGGGTTCCTTGGGCTTACGTCGATTTATTTTTATTCGAACTTTCTACGATGACAGAGAGGATGGCTGAGAGTTATTTAATAACAGATATGTTTCCTCTGAAACATCTCTAATCCTTACGACGCAAGTATTGAATTCGAATTCTAAGCTATAATTCGTTCTTTTTTTTTCCTTGCAACGAACACGGCTCGCGACTTATTGTCAATCATTTGTCAAATTTTTCAATGCGAGCACTTCGACGAATGAGGGATTAGACGATTTAGAACGAACGGAGGAATAACGAGAAGCGTTTTATTTATTTATTTTTTTGCCACGAAAACGCCTGTTTTCACAGCAACGTTCGACGTAACTTTACGAAATTGAATTGTTTTTTTATCCGATAATATTTATCGATACAAATTATTGATAAATCTTGATATCTATACGGTGGATCGAAAAGACGTTTGCTCGCGATTTTTTTTTTTTTATTTTAATTATTTTATTTCAAAGAAAACAAAATTAAAATCAACTCGTTGACAAATATCAAAGTAAGTAAATAAATAAATGCTGAATAATATCAAAATAAAATAACTTACATTTTCTTTGCGATAAACTAACACAGACACGACGACTTAATCCTTGTATTTCGATATTCAATAATATTGCCATAAGAGAGTTGTTAGAAATTCGAAACGTTTTTCTTTATTTTCTCCTGTTTCTTTCTTTTTTTTTTTGGTTTCTCAAATTCTTATCTCCTTCAGTTGATCGTTATTGCGAATCGATCCTATTCCATGTTTCTTTCTCTTCATTTTTTTTTCTTTATACATATATATATATATATATACATATGTCGAGCAAATTACACTTTCTTGTCGATAAATTTAAACGAAAAAGGAATCAAAATATACTCTATATTAGGTCCTTTCAATATTTTATTTAACTCTCTCAACAATCTCCCACGATCCTCGTACACTCTCTTTACTTTTCTATAAAAGAAGAAAACAATTTTCCTTCTCGCAACGATACGTTAGGCTATCTTCAATCGTCCTATATATACATACATACATATACACATATACATATATATGTATGTGTATTTATATATATATATATATATATATATATATATGTTGCGAATTGATTCGCACCACCGATCACAGTTCTCTAATCCATTACTTTCCCTTTGGTTTTACGTATAAAAAGGTATTAAAATAGAAGAAAGAAAAGAAAAAGAAAAAGAATACAACAAAAATATACAAAAAAGAGAGAGAGAGAGAGAGAGAGAGAGAAACGATAGTCAAACCAAAGAAACTTTCTCACATATATCATCGTCATTCACTACGATAACGATTCTTATTTGTTAAGATATCGTCGAATACGTTGGATTACGATGTAATTTGCCATTCGAGCCGAACGAGCCATAAAAATTCACAATAACGATGATAATACCGGAATCCACGAAAGTTTCCTCCTTTTCTATGATACTGTCTTTTTTCTTTCTTTTTTTTTTTTTTTTTTTTTTATTTTCACCCCACCGTACAGAAATACGCTTTCATTCGATAACGATCTACCCGTTTTACCCGTTCCTCCCCATTCATATTATCCATTTGATATTAATCAAAATAATCGAAATAATTCTTCCTAACAGCGATGAGTTCTCGAAAGTTCAACAAATCCGACATGGATATCCCCTTTCGATCTGATTAAACGTTCTTTAACATAGGGATTCGATTTATCATTTCGAGAATCAGCTACTTAAAATAACTCACGCGCTTTTGCCTATTAGAAATCTTGATATTCTTAATAATAATACTTGATCGCATACTCGAGTAATAGTTCTTCCTATAAAGTACTCTCTTTCTCTCTCTCTCTCTCTCTCTCTCTCTCTCTCTCTCTCGCTCTCTCTTTTTCTCTCTCTTTATGATAATCTTTCCTGATAATTACCTAAGAATTCTCGTATTCTATAAACATACATACATACATATGTGTATACACACACACACACACATACATATTTTTTTTTATTTTTTACATTTATTAATTTTAAAAGAGATCATATATATATATATATATATATATATATATATATATATATATATCTAAACGACTTCATTTCCATTCTAGATTCCTATGAACCCAAGAGCCGAGTGAACAGAAATGGTATTTAATGGATATTCATAATTAAAGATTCATTTTAATTTCTTTCGATATACATACCAATATCTAATACGGGAATCCGACATTTGGTATATAACACGTATACACGCATACATACATACTCGCATAGATCTAACTCGCACGTGAGATTGATTAGAGAGAAGAAATTTAATGAGCCGTCTCGCCACCTCTTTTTTTCTCTATATTTCTCTCTCTGTCTCTCTCTTTCTCTCTCTCTCTTTCTCTCTCTCTCTCTCTCTTTCGATTTTTTTTTTATACTTGTGTAGGTACTTATCCATCGTTCATTCGTGACTTAACGTGAAAAGATAGATAAAGATTGTACAGATCTCTAATTCATTCATCGAAATACGAATGAATTCAAATGGCTTTCGGCTGATTAATCGGATCACCCCGTCCCGCTCCCCCACCTAAACCTCCACCCTACCTACCACTTTTTCTATACTTTCGAATCATGTTCATTCTATTTCGTTGATCGTTCGTTATACCGTTCGAAAGTATTTGACAGAGCGACACGATTTTATTTAACTAATAACGTCGACGACTTTTGTTTCTGTTTCTCTTTTTCTTTCGTTCTTTCTTTCTTTCTTTCTTTTTTTTTTTTTTTCATTACTTTTTTTTTTGACGACAAATCTCTTAATGGAAAGAAATGAAGCTATCGTCCCTCTTTATCTCTCTATTTCTCTCTCTCTCTCTCTCTCTCTCTCTCTCTCTGTTTATCTCATTATCTATCTATCTCTTTCTCACGAATAGCCGATCGATTAGAATCGACCAGTTCCTTTCGTCGTCTAACAGTCGTCGTTATTTCGCAACTATTCACGTTGGGACAGCTATGGGTGCCTTGTTATCGATCGTCTTAGAAATTCTAAAGGTTGTCGTTAAACAGACATCGTCTTAGCCATCGACGCTGTCCAAGAGTTGATCGTGGACACGTTATTTACAGACGAGTAAATATGTATGTCGTAATAAATTGCTTTTCCGGTTTTACCGAATGCATCTTACGTATTATCGCGATTCCTCATTAATCAAGCCGTCCTTTACTACGATACCAGACTGCCGGAGGTGAAATCGACGATCGATCGTTTCGTCTATATATCCACACACACACACACGCATACATCCACATAAATATATATATTTACGTACGTGTATATATATATATATATATATATATATATATATATATTATTATTATTAAAATTCGTGGATTAATCGATTTCACACCCTTTTAAATATAATTCATAAACAGAACGTGATATAATAATATAATAATCCGTCGGTGTTGTTCCAACGGCTTCGGATTTTGTTCTAACACAATAAAATGTGAATTCAACGTCTTTTCAATGGAAGATTAATTGCCATGAGAAAATGTTGAGAGAAAGATAGATTAGACGTATAGATTAAATTTATTTTATGTCCGCCTGATAAGATTGAGCAACGAGACGGACAATACGTACTTACATATCCACTTAGAATATTACAATGTTTAGAACGCGTTTAGAACGTTTCATAGATAGAAACAGAGACACGGAGAGACATACACAGAGCGAGAGAGCGAAAGAGAGAGAGAGAGAGAGAGAGACAGACAGACAGACAGACAGATGCTTTATGGCGTCTCGTAGCGTAAGAGTAGCCCCCTTTGATCCTTAAAACGACTTCAAAGAGTGATCCAACTTTCTCTCTTACGGTCATCTCTGAAACTATGTATTTTATATTAAATTACGTTAATGCGCCTGTAAATTCACTCTTAACTCGTCTCGACCATAACGACGAAAGTAATCCGAGAGAAATGATCGAGTCGGAACGAAGCGAGCGGGTAAGTAGGGGTGGTTGGTGGTGGTGGTGGTTGTGGTGATTTCAAAAAAAAAAAAAAGAAGAAATAAAAATAATAAAAAGAAAAAGAAGAAAAAGGAAGAAAAACATATAACAAAAGAACAAAAAAAGAAAAAGATAAAGATAGGAGATAAAAGAAGAAGAAAGTAATATCGAATGTGCCACCATACGAGAACTCATACGTTTTCTCCGGTTGATTTAACTTCTAATTAACCCCACGTGGTATATAATGTGAGTAAGTTGATATATACGTATACGTACACACACGCGCGCACGTACTTATATATATATATATATATGCATACGCATATATGTATTATATGTGTATCTCTGTGGCACATATGCGTGTATATATCGCGTAACGCACGACATTTAGCACGGTTTTTATCGTCGTCATCGTCGAACAAAAAAAATTCTTTTGCGTTGCCAACGAAACCGACCATTAATCAAAGCAACGACGTAACTTCGTTATTAACGCGTGCAGTGAGAAAAAATATTGGGACGGGGAGAGGGGTACGGGGATAGGGGGGGAGGGAGGGCAAGGGGGCAAGGGTGGTGGGGTTCGAGGTGGGGAGAGGGAGAGGGCAGAAAGAGATAGAACGAAGAAAAATGACGAGATGATCGAGAAGACGATGATGACTCGTCGATATGTTCGATAAGATCGAATGAAATTTCTCGCTCTCTTAGGACGATCTTTTCTAAACTACGATAATTAATATCGTTGCTTAAACGTTTTTATTAGAAATCTATTTATTTGCCTGTAATATATATATATATATATATATATATATATATATATATATATATAATTCATGGATAATAGGTTTTTAGATGGATAGGTGGGTTTCTTTATTTTTTGTTTTTGTTTGTTTGTTTGCTTGCTTTTGCTTTCTCAATATTTGCTATTAACAATAATCGTGATGGTTAAACGTTTCGATTATTTTATAATTGGAATTAAAATTAGTACACGAACTTTTTTTTAAATAGAATGATTGTAAGTTATGTGTGTGCGCGCGCGTGTGTGTGAGAGAGATAGACAGAGAGAGATGAAATGTAAATCTAAATATTTGAGACGAAACTTATCAGATTTATCTACTAATTGATTGGTTTTCTTTTTTTTTTTTCTTATAAATAATCATGCGATTGGTGACGTAATAATTAAGATAAGTTTTGAAGTTTTTCAACTAGGTAATTCGATGGAAAATAATCGTGATAGGTAATTCAAGTGAACTCGGCAACATTTGAACTTTATTAGTCGAATTAAAATCGGAAGACTTTTTTAAATATAGTGAAAGAGAGAGAGAGAGAGAGAGAGAGAGAGAGAGAGAGAGAGAAAGAGAGAGAGAGAGGACGAACTCGA
>OU427006.1:3892113-3907113 GCA_911387935.1 Dolichovespula saxonica | reverse complement strand
GACGGGTACATCGTAATTGCATCGAATGCACTCGAGTCTTCTCCTTATCCTCTCTTTGACTCGTACTGTCATGGGTGCAGCTAAGAACGAACGAACGAACGTCGTACGTACGTACGAACTAACTCGATTGCTCCTTGCAATTTTCTCCGATCAGAAGATATAATAGGATTACGTCGACGCAACATTATTTTTATTCTTTCTTTCTTTTTTATTATTTCTTTGCTTTTTTTTTTTTTTTTTTTTTACTGACAGACATCAATTTTTCATATCGTCGTTCGAACAACGTTTTTTGAGAAAATATTGACACAACGTAGAGCCCGTCGTAGGCCGTAAACCTTTTTTTGTCCCGTTTTATTTTTTTTTGTTCCTCTTTTTCTTTTTTTCTTTTTTTTTTTGTTCACATTTTCTCCTCCATCGACAGATCCGTATTAAAATCGCACGATTATATTTTATCCGGTTGATCGTTAATATTATAATTTAACAAAAGAAATTTCATTTTCGGATTGAAACGACGAATTACCCTTTCCTTAATGTCGTTATAAAATTTCTATACGCTTTACAATATAATTTTTCGAATCGATTTAGAATCGATAAGATATCAATGGGTACTCATTGAAAGGATAAATAGATAAAAATTATATACGATATACTATATATATACATATATGAGAAGAAAAGAATGTATATGTATATTTATATAATACGGAATATCTGTGTTATTATCGTTTCTAACTATACATCCAGGTGCTTATCAAGGTGGACCGATAAAACTAACGACTATAACGTTGACTATAAAATAGCAACGATTATTATTAGCCATCTCCCGGAGGGCATGACGAGATCTCGTTGTCCCTATTTTACACCGGGAAATCGTTCTAACCGACCTCAACTCTCGATCTTTCTCCTTTCGCAAAGTGAGAGATAGAGATACATAGATAGAGATAGAGATAGAGAGAAAGAGAGAGAGAGAGAGAGAGAGAGAGAGAGAGAGAGAGAGAGAATGATTTAATAGGAAGATGATAGCGCGCGCGTGCGCAAGCTTTGATTTACGTTCACCCAGAGCCCTGTGTTTTTCGTCAAATTTTATTTATGCCTTCCTGCGAGGCAAAATACGCATAGATATTAATACTACGTTCACTTTTGTAATTTAAACCCTGCCAACCCCATTCCTTCCCTCCTTACCTACCTCCCTCCCTCCCACCCATACCCCTCTCTATTCCCATTCTCTTTCGAATCCGTTCAAATAATTTTTTGCAATGTCCGTTTCTTCGATATATTTTCTTTTCTTTTCATTTTTTTTTCTCGTACCTCTTCTTTTTTTTCCAGGTAAAAGAAAAATTGTTTACAACAAATACTCGTATCGAGAGAGATCATCGTAATCATCGGAGGGTGAAACAAGTAGAAAAAAATGAAGAAGATGGAGGAAATCGATTTAATCCAACGGGAAACTCGATTATATTATCCAACGTATGTATTTAATCAGGATATATATATATATATTTTTTTTTTTCTTTTTATCCTTCTTTCTTCTTTTCTCCCTATTCTTCTTCTTCTTCTTCCTCATCTTCATCTTCCTCCTCTTCTTTCCTTTTCCTCTTATTTTTCTTTTTACAAATAATCCGATTAAATCCCGGGCGTTGATTTAAACGGTAACGGATATAACACTTTGTTCGGGTGCGCCCTGACGGTTGCATTCGCAGGGACTTTAAAGTAGGTCCCCGCGTATGCTGCCAAAGAGATTAGCATAATATTTTATCAACTACTATACCGTTGAATATCGTTAATAACGGCAGTCACGGAGACCGCCGTACCCTTTCGGCGTGTCCTTCTACGATCTAGAGGCGTGCGCATATAAAGTAAATAACGACGTATGTATATATATATTTATACCTACATTTATTGCATACGTATTGTACGTACCAAGAGATACACAAAGACATATATATATATATATATATATATATATATATATATATGTATATATGTATGTATCGAAACGTTAAGAACGATTACGATTGGTCGAAGCAACGAGCAAGTATATAACTATAATATCTAGTATCGGCTAGTTCGGTTACTTTGCTGCTTTGTGCGTTTCTTTCTTTCTTTCTATTTTTTTTCTTTTTCTTTTTTTTACTAATTCTTTTTTCTTTTTCTTTTTTTCAGCGTTTCTTTTCTCGTGCGTTTTTCTTTTCTTTCTTATTTTGTATTTTTTTTTGTCGTTTCTTTATTTTTCCTGTCTCTCTCTCTCTCTCTCTCTCTCTCTCTCTCTCTATCTCCTGAAAGTAACACTCATGCACTGTCCGCGGTTGTTGCCGCGTCTAGAATATAAGTAGGTGGATAATTGCATTTACTTCGAGAACGATAATGGTTCAACAAGTGGCGCGAAAAGTTAATCATGCGTGGCCCGCGTATATATGATCGCAATTTTTATATCGCCGGAAGTTTTCCAACCTAAGATTCTATCTATCCACCTATCTATCTATCTATCTATCTATCTATCTATCTATCTATCTATATGTCTGTCTATATTTATATATATATATATATATATATATTTGTCTGTTTATGTATTTATGTATGTATTTATGTATATATGCGTGTATGCATTTAGGTATGTACGTATATATGTCCGAGCATTTTCTTTAGATCGTTTTTAATTAGATCAATGCATATATTAGTAGAGTTAAGTATCTTCGTCGATATTCGATCCTTATCACTTATACAATTTATTATCGTATAGTTTAATATTAGACCTTGGTCTTATTACGTATTACACGATAACGATTAGAATCATGATTTCAAATTAATTTATATGTGTATATATATATATATATATATATTCTTTTTTTTTTCTTTTTTTTTTTTACTTCTTTTTTTTTCTTTAAATTAACTCTCACAACTTACTACATGTATTTCTATTTAATATCGATGATTTATATTTAATAACTTTCCCTTTTTGATAATACTTTTTTAAGAACGATCGTTTAAAATAAACTTAAACTTTCTCCGGCTCTGTCAGAATGTAATCCGGATCTCTCTCTCTCTCTCTCCCTCTCCCTCTCTCTTTTTCCGTGTGTGTTATTCTGAACGATTTCAAACTTTCGTAAGTCAAAAATTGTGACAGAAAGGAAAGATAATCGAATGTGGATGAAAGAAAAAGAGAGAGAAAAAAAAGATGAAGAGAGACGGAAAGAGAAAGAAAGAGAGAGAGAGATAGATAGATGGATAGAGAGAGAGAGAGAGAGGGAGAGAGAGAGAGAGTGTGTAAAAAAAAAGAAAAAGAAAACGAAAAAATAATAAAAAAAAAGGAAGAGAGAGAGAGAGAGAGAGAGAGAATCTTTCAAGAGCGCGGACACGGTAAGTGTCTCTCTTTTGCGTAGGTATTAGTATCTTTCGAACATGATCGCTCACGCCACTCGGCACATGTATATATCTATATATATGTGTATGTGCATATGTGTTTGTGTGTGTATGCCGTTTCACGTTATGTGCCTCGCGGCTAATTTGTCTTGATTGTGTTGCAAGTCGCTTATACGGTGCCGAGGGGGGAGCCAAGGTTCTATAAATTTCGCGCCAATACTAACAAGTACGTATTTACGTAGATATAGATACATACATACATACATACATACATGGATATATATATATATATACATATATATATGTATATATATATATTGTATATTCATGTATGTGTATGCAGGCTATAGGGAGAACCACACGCGGCAAATACTCTCGTCTGATCTTGAGTAGATCGAATTACACGTTAGAGACCGTTCGGAAACCGAGAGATACCATAACGTGCTCGTAATTGTCATGAAGTTGACTTCGTACCACCCAGTGTCCTTTCGATCCTTTACTCCACCTCAAACCACCCCCCTTCTCCCGCCTCCCACCGATATTTTTCATCGCGATCTATCTCTTCCTTTCTCTCCTTCGATCTTTTCCTTTTTCTTTCTCCCGTTATTTTTTTATTTATTTATTTAGTTTTTCTTCTTCTTTTTTCTTCTTTGTCTTTATAGGAGAAAGAATGAGAAAAATAAATAAATAAAAGGCATAGCGATATACGAATGCACGAGTTTACGATAATTATTATCGTTTAGTATTATTATAGTTACGTAAGAAATATTTATTTTCAAATATTAAATACGAAACGTATGAAAATATTATGATAATATGAATTTTCGTAATTTTGTATGTAACACAGCTTGGAAAATGTCGGTGTAATATATTATATGCTTATCATTTTTTATATATATATATATATATATATATATATATATATACATAATTTTATATATGCAACGAACGAAAACGTTTTAAATTATTTTAATTAATTCCTATAAAGAAGCATTACATTTACATTATTTTAATAAATTCATAAAAAAAAAAAAAACAAAACGCACGAGTTATATATATATATCATAATATATGTTAGAATATGTTAGACAGTATGTGTATCATACGTTCATACATACATATATATATATATATATATATATATATATATATATATATATATATATAAATTAGAATACATAAGACGTTGTCTTAACAAATTTTTGTATCATCGATAAAAAAAAAAAAATCGTACGTACATACGGTATCTACATAAATGAGACATATAGGTATATGGGATAAATTGTATAAGAATGCGATCGAAAAGAAATTCTTTTAAAAAGCGCGAACAATGTGGCGGATGATCGTCAAGTAAAGTGGGTCAGTGGTGAACGATCACGAACCGACGAGAAGCACACGTTCGCATTCTCTTCGAAAAATTTCATCGAAAGACATGAGTTTCTCATCGAGTCGTATACAACAAGGTACCTCCCTTTGGCCGCGCCCTGTTGTTCTTCACTTCGAGAATCGCAGGAATCGAGTTATCGAAAAGAAGTGGAGAGAAAGAGAGAGAGAGAGAGAGAGAGAGAGAGAGAGAGAGAGAGAGAGAGAGAGAGAGGAGAAAAAAAAAGAAAAGAGAAGAGTAATGCCAAGAGTTCTGTAAAATCGGAGCAAATGCATTAACGTTTTTATTCCATTCTTTTATATGAAAGAAAGAGAAAGAGAGAAAGAGAAAAAGAGAAAAAGAGAGAATGTGTGTGTGTGTTTATGTGTTTGAAATAGAGATAGAGAGAAATCAGTTTAACTAAAGTTAAAAAAAAAATCTTATTCCCTCGGGCATGAAGCGAAACAAACAAATCGAATCGTCATTATAATATTCGATAGATTTTAATAAATTGATATATATATATATATAATTCTTGATCTATATATATGTATATAGCTAATTCTTGAGATCAAGAACGAGTTCATTTAATCGAAGTAAATGATCTACGAATACCGGCTAAACATTCTTATTGAAACATAAAAACAGATTTGATTTGCACACACACACAAACTTGCATATATATATATATATATATATATATATATATATATAAATATGTATGAATTACATATTAGGGTGTTCCACATAATTCGAGTTTTTGACTCTAACAAATGTAAAATTTTACTCCAACGAATAATGTAACGTATCGTAATTAATACGAACGCCGAACATTTTTATTTATTTTTTACTTCTTTTCTTCTTGTTCTAATTTTCATCAGCCATTCGGAAAGTCAACGACATTCATATTCGTTGAATACTTTTCCTTCTTTTTATTTTCTTTTTCTAAGGAACAATATTGCAATGAAGAAAGATATATTTTTAGAGAACTTAGGATATAAAGAAGAGAAGGTGATAAGGTATTCATCTCGAAATCTCGTTTTTAAGAGGTTTCAATGTCAATGTTAAGAAACGTATTTCTATTTCTATCATAAATTTTAATTAATTTCAAGTTTAAAAAGTTTTCTTTCTTTTCGTTTTTTCAATTTTATTTCTTTTCTTTTTCAAAAAATTTAATTCATTTATATATATATATATATATATATATATATATATATATATATATATATATAATGTAATATAACGTATAACGTATAGAAGATGATCAACCAGGTTCAAGGAATCGATGTGATAAAAATTAACGAGAAGACGCCCGGAAGAATCGAACGTACCACCATAGATATTTGTAGTTGATGGATCCCGCAGATTTATCGCGGGGTTATCGAGCGCTAATGCGAGTTTCGTGTAGCTCGAGTCTCGGCTCAAGATGATTTACAATCTTAATAGGACATGACGTTGAAATTTCGCTCGATCATTCCACCCTCGTCTTTCCTCTTCATCGAACACCTCCCCACCCCACCCCCGCGCTCTCATCCTCGTCGCCCACCTCCACTTCACCCATACCCCTCCTCAACATTTCAGAGAGTAACCGAGACGACGTGATAATTGAATCGCATCATTGTGTCATCGATTAAGAAGGTGAAGGGAGAGGAGAAACAGAGAGAGAGAAGGAGAGAGAGAGAGAGAGAGAGAGAGAGAGAGAGAGCGAGAGGAAGTTGTTTGTTGTTGTTAGTCCTCCTAACGACATACATCAGATTAAACCAGATTCAATGGATTACATCGGATTAGTTCCAAGTGATACGACAATTCGAGTGTAACATTATTAATACAGTTCACTAACGATTATATTTAATATTATCGTGATTTTTCAATGCATTAATAACGTTTTTAAATTAATATTAATCCAGATACGTATATATATATATATATATATATATATATATATATATATTTATATATATATATATATATATATATATATATTTATATATATATATATATATATATTTATCTATGTAATAAGCGTATATATATACATATATATATATGTGTGTATGATCCGAATGAAACGTTATTGAAACAATTTGCCAACAATTATTAGTAACTTTATCGTGATTTTGAATGACATTAAAGATCCTCCTTCAAAATATATATCTCATTATCATTCGTTAGAATTGTTATACGCTCATGAAAATTATTATACGTTCCGTTTACGTTGAAATTTTCTCCGAGATTATATTTAAGAACGATTGAAATTGTTACCTTGGCAACGATGCATATACTAAATATAAGTGTACCTCGAACGAGGTATCCCTCTTCCCTCCTCCACCCCTCCAAACCCCCCCCCGCCACCATCCCTCCTCTACTCCTTTATTTCGCATCTCACTTTCGAGATAACCCTCAACGTTTTTTTCATGAATAAAAACCTTGAGAAAGTTTCAGCGGCGATGAATAAAGAAGACAAAATTCAAGTATCGGCCGACGATGGAACGTCGAACGGGCTTTTGAGAGACTCGCGTTTACGTTCGATAAAACTAAAATAACGACCGATGTCGGGTGGGGGAGGGAGTGGTGAGCAAGGCGGGGGGAGAAGGTTTTCATAGAGAGACGGAGAAGGAGAGGAGGGACCCCCGCCATTCTTGAGATTTTTTAGTCGGACCTCCTTAAAAACACACACATATATTTATATATACGTAAATACATACGTATACTTAAGTGTGTTGAAAATCGATCGTTCGTTGCGATACGCTTCGTACCTGCGTTTAATGCTCGTTACTTCGGTAACCAAGGATCGTTATTAATCACCTGTTCCATGACCATGGAACGTTCACCACGAAAAGTCAGGCAAAAGAATTGAAACGTACACCTTTGACATACTTACTTTCTACGTGTATTATAAAGCAATTCTACATATTTATTTATATATATTATATATATATATATATGTATGTGTGTTTGTATTTGTATTTGTACACGATGTGTGTGGGTTTGTATATACGTTAGGAGGAGTTATTACCAATACCATTATCATTACTACGATCACCACCCTATTCTGACTGACTATCTTTAACTTTGAATGAACGATTTCTTTCAGTTATATTTCTTTCTCTTTATTTATTTCTATCTCTTATTTCTTTGCTTCTCTTCTCTTCTCTTCTCTTCTTTCATTCTTTCATTCTTTCTTTCATTCTTTCATTCTTTCTTTCGATTAGTCGAGAGATCCATTGGAACCAGGAAGAACCAACCTATCCAGGCGCATTCATGTGTCGTGCTGCTTTGTGCGAATATATCGAAACGAAACGAAACAAAAAGGATCCTCCTCTTCCTCGCAGCAAGAGTCGCGTTATAAAGAAGGATTTATTGCACTTTATTTATTCCTTCTTTCTCTCTCTCTCTCTTTTTCTCTCTTTCTCTTTCTCTTTCTCTTTCTCTCGGTGTGTGTGTTTTTCTCTTCCTCTCTCTCTCTTTTTTTTCGTCCTTTCTTTCATTCCTTCTACCGGCACCATTTTTCTTATCTTCTTCTTTTTCTGTTTTCTTTCGAATTACTCGCGGCCTTCGAAAGGCTACGCGCCAATCGAATTTCGCGTCCTTCTCTCTCTCTCTCTCTCTCTCTCTCTTTTTTCTTTTTTTTTTTTTTTTTTTTTCTTTACAATGAGTATTTACGACGAATATTTTAGAGTATTCTACGTGCATACGTGGGAGCGTCAATGGAGAGCCCACAGAAATGACTTCTTGGGATTCTTTGTCTTTTTTATTTTGTTTCTTCTTCTTCTTCTTCTTATTCTTATTCTTATTCTTATTGTTCTTCTTCTATCCTATTTCATACGAAGGTACGTGAACGAACGATCGAGTGGATCCGAGTATCGTCGATCTCGGGTCCTTCCTTTTGACTACAAAATTCTTTTTCTTCTTCTTCTTCTTCTTCTTCTCTTTTATTTATTTTTCTTTCTTCCTTTCATTTTTTCACTGTTTAACACCTTTCTGTCCATTGACAGTACGTTATTTATATATTATAATACATATTATGCATATATATGTATATGTATATTATTGTGTGTTTTGTAAACATAATTTAATTTAAACGTTCAATAGGACAATCAATTTATTTCGTTTTATGTATATATTTAAAACGTATATATATATATGAATGTATGTATGTATGTATGTATGTATGTATGTATGTATGTATGTAAAAATCTATAATATTTAGTGTGTGTTTGTGTGGGTAATACGAAATTTCATTTGTTCGTACGCCGGATATAATTAAGGGCAAAGGAGAGTTTAGTTGCTCGAGAAACGCGCAATGATCTTACTTTTCTTTTCTTTTTTTTTTTTTTTTTTTTAACCAGGTATTGTTATACACTGTTGTGTCGTATATAAATTGAAAGAGGGAAACAAACAAACGAAAAAAAAAAAAAAGAAAAAAAAGTGAAAGAAAAAGGAAAGAGAGAGAAAGAAAGAAAAGTAAACGTACGACACGTTAAGCGAAAATACCGAGTACGATATAATGAATCCATTCTCGCACCTAATGAGACAAGAAAAATATTTCTCTTGGAGTTACCATTAATATCCGTAAACAGCACGTTTTCGCTTGCCAAGGTACCGCCAATTTTCTCCGACGATTATCGTAGCCGGACGATTACTCTCGTCGACGCCATTTTCGGCCCCACGAATTTATATATATATATATATATATATATATATATATATATATATATATATATATATATGTATATGTATATGTATATGTAGGTATATATAAAGGGGCCTCCTTTTTACATGTATTTACGTATTATATATGTATGCATACACGTACATATCTATATGTATTTGCATATGTATGTGTGTGTGTGTGTGTGTGTGTGTGTGTGTGTGTGTGTGTGCGTATTGTATGTACTTCAATTAGTGTTACGTAAACGGTATTAAAGTTAACTCGATAACGATCGAGAGAGATAAAGAGATAGAGAGAGAGAGAGAGAGAGAGAGAGAGAGAGAGAGAGAAATAATGAGAGAAGTATGGAACGAGACTGGTTACCCGAGACACCCGGTATAAAAGCGCAAAGTAAGGTGGACGGCCTTCAGGATTGGGTATATTTTACACACACACACATACAGAGAGAGAGAGAGAGAGAGAGAGAGAGAGAGAGAGAGACAAAACTCTATGTTCGTCCGTTTTCTCTCTTCGTTTAAAACTACGAGAGAATTGAAGATATTTTATCTGAAAACCGTTAGAGACCATTTCTATGTACCAAATAAGAGAATAAAATCAATTCGTTTGAAACTTCACCTCGAGAAAGTTTCGAGATAGATAGATAGAGATAGATAGAGAGAGAGAGAGAGAGAGAGAGAGAGAGAGAGAGAGAGAGAGAGAGAGAGAGAGAGAGAGAGAGAGAATGAAAATATTTCTTTCTTCTTATTAAACGAAGTCGTACCTTTAACGTTTGCTCTTTCGGTGTGACATTATCTGTAAAAGCTAGACTGGTCACGAGTCTCATTGTATAATTGTATATAACTAACTACAACTTTACGTATGCACATACGTATTTATACGTACGTATCCATGTATGGATCTTTTTATGTAATCGTATATATTATATTCGCCGTTTTAGATAGAACTTAATAACAATAAATAGAGGAGTTCTCTATAAATTCGTACTTTCCAATGTGGGATGCATTGGGCGTCATAGTTATTTCTTTTTTTTTTTTTTTCTTTTTTCATTCAAATAGGGTTCGCGTGTTCGTTCGGTATTTTCATCATTAAAAAAGAGTATAGGGGCATATATTCTTTATTCGTCTGTTCATTTATTAAGTACCACTGGTATATAATTACAATTAGGATTTAATCCAAGGCTCGTTAGAGTATCCAGCTCGTTTTACCGGAATAATTTTCAACTTGTAAAGGCAACCAAGAAGCTCCGTCCCGTTTAAAAATATAATGAAAGAAACTGAAAAAAAAAAGAGATAGAGAAAGAGAAAAAGAAAGAGAGAGAAAAGAAATAAAGAATGAATGAATGAACGAACGAACGAACGAACGAACGAACGAACGAACGAACGAACGAACGAACGAACGAATGAATGAAAGAAAGAAACCAATGTGGTTTACACTTATGTATAAGACATTTTATGACTCTAAAAATATGTAGGTATCGAATGATGACGATATTTAGTCGAATATAATGTTCGAGTATATATGAAATTAATATGAGAAAAGAATGTATATATATATATATATATATATATATATATATATATATATATATATATATATATTGTTGGTTTTTGTCCTAACATAAATTTTTAATCGTATCCTCGACCTCATCCTTCCTCATTTGTCGATCGTTTTCCATTGCTAACGGTATACCTGTGGCTGTTGCAATTTCGGCAACCGTCATTACGTTCCTCTGTCGCTATGCTTCCTCGTCCCTTCCTGTAACAGTAATGTTCCCCTAATTCGTACCCTCGTGTATTAAACCGACCAGAATCCTTTCTTTGTCTTGAATCTCATTACGATCGTTTCCTCTCTCTCTCTGTCTCTTTCATTCTTTCATTTCTTTCTTTCATTCATCTCTTTCTTTACTTCCTTCCTTCTTTTTTTCTTTCTTTCTTTCTTTATTTATTTAATTATTTATTTATTTATTTTTGTATCTTTTCAACGAACGCACGCGAATTTTCCATTGGTCAGTCAGCCGACTATGATATAAACTAGATAATGATTATAAATAGATAATGAGAAAGAATGAGAGTGAGAGAGAGAGAGAGAGAGAGAGAAAGAGATGATAAATATGATTACTATTAAAAAGGACATTAGTCTTATTCTCCTAATTAAGTTCCGATAAAAATTGGATTTCTCGAAGGCGTGGTATTCTTTATTATCTTTTTCTTTTTTCTTTTCTCTTTTATTTATATTTCTCTCTCTCTCTCTCTCTCTCTCTCTGTCTCTCTCTCTCTCTGTCTCTCTCTCTCTCTCTTTCTTTCGTATCCACCGAGATAGAAATCTTTTCTTTAACCGTCACGATCCTTCTGCACGCAAGCTAATCGAAGAGGAAAAAAGAAAAAAAAATGGAAAGAACGGGACCGGATAAGGAAAGAGAAAGAGAGAGAGAGAGAGAGAGAGAGAGAGAGTGAAATGGCCGAAAGCATAGAGTTTAGAAGAATACGAGAGGATCCTTTAAATTAGTTCGGCAACACTGAGTTTCTATATTATATGTACCCATATAGTGGGACGGATGTTGGATCCTTCCGGTTTCGGAGAATCGACTTTCGAATTTTTTTACTTAGATCGAAATCTTCATAATTGCTGTCTATAATTAATTGTAAAATATTTTTTTGTACACTTGTTTAATTAATATATATATATATATAATAATAATTATTATTATTATAGTATATATATATGTATTATTATTTATACATTAATTAATAATAATAATAAATATGTATATATATATATATATATATATATATATATATATAACTAATTATACTACAAAAAATTTCTCTGTTTTCAGAATAAAAGATAATAATTTATTTAAATACGATTTATAATTATATATATATATATATATATATATATATATATATATATATACATATAAAATGAGTTATGCATTTTTTATTAATATTAATAATATCTTTCAATCTTGAACTCACGAGGAGGAAGAAACAAGTTTTCTACGTACGTAGAAAACCCAATGGACGAACTAAATTAGAGAGCAAGAACTGTCTAATTAACAAATCGATTAATTTACGACGTTACGGTGGATGCAGGAAATGGAAGAGACGTTCTCAGAGACATAGTTTCTGCGTTTCTTCTTCTCCCCGTTTCTTTCTCTTTTACCCTCTCTCCCTTTCCCTCTCCCTCTCCCACCATTCCACCGCCCCCTCCCTCGCCGCCCCCTCTCCGCCCGTCTCTTTCTCTCTTACGTGGTTCATTTTATTATTTATGACCGTGCGTCACGTTTCGCCTGTTGTGACATTACGATGAAATAGAGAAACGACAGGAGCGCGTGGGCGTTCACGGTTATAAGCTCGTGAATTCGAAATTAACCAGGTAATAATGTTTGAAGTTCGCACGTTCCGTTTTATCGATACGGTGCGTTACGCTTAATTGCTTGTTTCTGAAAGAGAGAGAGTGAGAGAGAGAGAGAGACCTAAAAAGAGACAGCTAAATAAATAGACAGATAGATTGATAGATAGACAAACGGATAGATAGAGACAAAGAGAAAGGAAGAGAGAGAGAGAGAGAGAGAGAGAGAGAGAGAGAGAGAGAGAACAATATCAAAATTCGTTTAGCTTTCGGAATATGCGCGAAAAGAGTTTCGAGAATAATTGAATGAATGTGTCCGCACCATAAATAAAGAAACGTTCTGGTATCGCGGATCGTCACGTTATCAATGGGCCTATCGTTGAAACATGACAGTGATTAATCGATATGACCTCTTGCGTGGCCTAGCCAGGGGTCGTAGGAAATAACATCGAAATGTGCTTTTTTACGCGTCCCCTATTCCTATAATACGTTACTAGGAACGCGTGGTATGCTTACCAGAGAAATTCGAGATCGCGAATCTTTTGAAAAGTACATTTATGAAAGTATGCGCTAAATGTGCGAACAGAGGTCTTTGCTATTTTCTCTCTCTCTCTCTCTTTCTCTCTGTCGAGAGACTTCGTCTGTTCGTCTGCATGTCCCTTTATCTTACATTTAGTTTTACGAAGTGTCGATCAATATTCAATATTAAATACAACGAGAACGATTGATAATAATAGTCATCGCACGTTTAACGATATTGAAAAATGTTTTTTCTTTTTTTTTTTTCTAAATTTAACTCATTCTAATCATACTCGATTGGTTTATTTATTTCATTTTATTTTTTTTTCCAATCGATTAATTAATTAATCGATCAATCGATTTATTTATTGTCTCGCTTCGGTTTACAAGCCATTGGCGATCACGATAAGATATTTGATTAAGTGTTTATATATATATATATATATACACTTAATCATGTCTAATAACTACTAAATATAACAATTTAGGTCAATAAGACACCTGAAGGAATGTGTGTAGTATATAGCAAGACTACGCCTTCACCTTCATAATCATCTCTCTTCCCTACTTTGTTGGTCATTGTGAAAGGGTGAATAAGTAGTGGAGAGAAAAGAAGTTCAAACGGGAGAAAGAGAGAGAGAGAGAGAGAAAGAGAGAGAGAGAGAGAGAGAGAGAGAGAGAGAGAGAGAGGACGTGTTGCTGAATCGAGAAAGAAAGAGCGGTCGATCTTTTCCCCTATTGTAAAGTAGGTCTTTGGGAAGAGCAAGAAAGAGAGAAAGAGAGAAAGAGAGAGAGAGAGAGAGAGAGAGAATATACGAGGCTTCTCTTTGAAAGAGAAAGAGAAAGAGAGATAGATATAGAAAAAGGGAGAAAAATTGCAAGAACACATTATACGCGGAGCCTTCTCTCGTGTCCTCTCTCTCTCTCACACACACACACACGTACACTCTCTCTCTCTCTCTCTCTCTCTCCCTTTCTTGTTCTCGCTCGTGCAGGGCGTTTCTTCTTCGTCGAACCGTGACCGATAACTAATGCAATCGGCTCGGCAGAATCGTTTAACGATATCTCGCTTAGGCTCACCTGCAGCTAACCTCGCGCCGATGTCTCGCACTTTTGCATGTACCGGGTGATCGCACCCGGTTTCATTTTCTCGATCTCGATTCGGTGAGAGGAGATATCATTCCCATTCGAATATTTACTTGTTCTTCTTATTCCTATTCTTCTTAACCTTCTTTATCCTCCTTTTCCTCCGTTCCCTCTCCTTTTGCTTTGTTTTTTTTTCTTTTCTTTTTTTATTACATTTGACACGACTTGGTTTCGATTTAGAACTTGGAATGAAAGGTACAAGTATGAATTAAGTACGACGATAATTAAAGAGAGAGAGAGAGAGAGAGAGAGAGAGATAGAGAGAGAGAGAGAGAGAGAGAGGAAGACTTTCGAAAGGTTTGTTAGAGTATAATCACCCTGTATATGTATCAACCGTACATACTTTGCAAGGTTTGTAACAGCAAACCACTGTGTTACGACAGGTGCTCGATGTTCTCGATGAGCGAAAAAGAGAGAAAGAGAGAGAGAGAGAAAGAGAAAGAGAGAAAGAGAAAGAGAGAGAGAGAGAGAGAGAGAGAGAAAAGATAGAGGTCGACCTCTCCCGGATGGTCTCCTACCGACTCCTTCGACTTCTCGAAAGTGATCGCTTATCGGATCTTACGTCGATATGGTATCCCGATAAGAC
>OU427006.1:3877113-3879613 GCA_911387935.1 Dolichovespula saxonica | reverse complement strand
CTCTTTCTCTTTCTCTCTTTCTCTTTCTCTCTATCTCTCTTTCCTTATCTATCTATCTTTCTCTCGTTTCTTCTTTCTTTATCCCCTTCCTTTCCTTTCTCCTCTTCTTCTCTTCTTCTTCTTCTCTTCTCTTCTCTTCTTGTCATGCCTTTTCTTTTATTTTCTTTTCTTTTCATTTCTTTCCTTGATTTCACCAAGAACTCCGCACGTCCGTTGCTTCTTCACGGTTGCGGCTATTCAGCAAAGAGTAAAATCGTTACGGCCCAGCGATACTCGTTCGATTAGCATGCGAATACTCGTTGTCCATTTGCATGTAAACAGAAGTAAATAAATTAAGTCTCTCTCTCTCTCTCTCTCTCTCTCTCTTTCTCTCTATTTCTCTCTCTGTCTCTGTCTCTGTCTCTTCCCGTTCGGAACTTTATACATATATTTTTCTCTTTCCCTTTTTTTTTTTTTATCGAAGATAAGAGTTTTGATGAAGATTCGTATGAGCTAAGATGAAAGAAAGAAAGGAAGAAAGAAAGAGAAATGAGTGATATAAAAATGAATGATATAAAAATGAGGATTACTGAGGATAAGCGTTTTGATGTCGACTTGTAAGAGTTAAGATGAAAGAGAGAGATAGAGAGAAAGAGAGAGAGAGAGAGAGAGAGAGAGAGAGAGAGAGAGAGAGAGAGAGAGAGATGAGTGATATATAAATGAGGATTACTGATAAAGAAACCATTTGGTAATTTCTTTTCTTTTCTGATCGTATGATCTCACGGTCACATTCCATTTAAATAATACAGACACCCTGTATGTACAAATTGTTTTTATTATTACACAAACGACATGTGTGTGTGTGTATATATATATTATATATGTATATGTATATATATATATATATATTATATATATACATATGTGTGTGTATATATATATATATATTATTCTCCGAATATTCTTCAGTAATATAAAAATAAATAAATTAACGCACACACACAAAGTCAGGAAAGAATAATGGAAAATATTAAAAATGACGATTGATTATAATAAGAAAAATTGTGCGATCAAAAAGAGATAAGGGATTAATGTGACATATAATTATTATTACTAATAAAATATCGTGTTATTAATATTAATTATAATGTTGTATTAGCAATCGGAATTAATAATATTAATATAATATATAAGAACAATACATACAGAATTAATTACATTAATTTACATTAAAAATTAATAATTACAAGTATATATATATATATATTTATATATATTTATATATAATTAAAAATTAAACAGTACTTATAGATCAATCAATAAGAATAAGTATGTAAATATATAAACAGTATATGTAATTAAGTTAGGACCTATCAAATATTTCGTCGACATTCATTAACTTTTAATTGTCGTCAGCTTTACGTGTCGTCCTTCCTCGTAGGAGAATAAATTTAGAGGAAATAGAAAGAAAAAAAATAGAAAGAAAAAGGAATTGGAGGATGGTGGGGAGGAAAAAAGAAAAAGAAAGAAAAAAAGTGATAAGGTAGTCACGGTATTTTAGCGTCGACTCCAAGAGTCGACTTTGTTCGGATTCCACAATGTAGAGGCAAGACTTGCTCGCAAGATCCGTCGAAGCGTGTCTCCTGTCCGTCCATTCGTTCGAATCGCTATACTACCGATGTTGTTCGAAAAGAGTTAAGTTATACGGGTTTTACACAGTAGAGACAGGCAGACAGAGACAGAGATAGAGAGAGAGAGAGAGAGAGAGAGAGAGAGAGAGAGAGAGAGAGAGAGAGAGAGAGAGAGAGAGAGAGAGAGAGAGACAGAGAGAGAAAACGGAAGCAGGAAATATCGATTATTAGATATTTGAAAATCACAGCTTCCGACGTTGGTTATAATAATCACGAAATGAAATACGAAATCTGTGTAATAAATAATTAATGATCAAGAGTTACAAATATACATATATATATATATATATATATATATATATATATATATATATATATATATATAATATACATCGTGAATTAAAGCGTAGGAGACTCACATTTCCAGAGGATTAATAACAAGGCAGGTTACTTTACAAGACTCAAAACGTGTTTGCCTTGTCCGAAAGGTGAAACGTTATCGACTCTCTCGTTAATTAGACGTTAGGTATAGGGTATATGGGATCTATTCTTTTTTTTTCTATCCTTTCTTTTTTTATCTGTTTTATTTCTTTTTTCTTTCTCCCTACTCCCACTCCACCCTTCGTTCTCTTCCTTTTCTCTTGTGAAAAGTTCTTCGATAGCACTTACTCGTTAAAAAAGAATAAGGATAACCAATATGATTAAACAAACAAACGAATACACACGCACGCTCGCGCACATACACGTTGTAAAAAAAAAAAAAAGAAAAAAATAGAAAATAAAGAAATTGAAAATATCAGTAACATTTCCTTGTTAATGATTTAATGATAATTGGTATAATAAAACAGACAAAAGAAAGAAGAATGTATACATATATATATATATATATA
>OU427006.1:3852113-3874613 GCA_911387935.1 Dolichovespula saxonica | reverse complement strand
CGATCGGTCAGATCAATCGATATAGATCGAAATAGATAGATAGAATTCCGAAAAAGGAACGAAATCGATCGATATAAATCTACCTGGGTTTTTTATCACTTTCTTTTTTTCTTCTTGTTTTTATGTTTTTTTTTTTTTCCTTTTTTTTTTATGTACCTACAAGATCTTACGCGCACCTACTTGATTCTATGATCTCTTTTTTTTCTCTTTACCTTTTTTTAATTCATTCCATTTACGACAAATTTGTTGCAATAATTTGTGTAAAAGGGAAGAGAAAAAAGAGAGAGAGAGAGAGAGAGAGAGAAAGACAAAAAGAAAAAAAGCGTACAATTTCATTACAAGACTTCGATGATAATAATAATAATAATAATAATAATAATAATAATAATAATAATAACAATAATATTAATAATTTAAATAATAATAATAATAATTATTATTATTATTATTATTTTATTTTGAATATATCTTTCGGAATGATAATAATTACGATAATATTATACAATCCCGGTATAAATCTAACGATTACCTTCTCACGATTTATTCTAATAACTTCTTTGAAAATATATATTGACGATCTATAAAAATGATTCTCGCCGTGGCGATGGTAGAACGTTGGAAACGCGTTAGAACGTAATCTATTTGCTAGGAGAGAACTATCCGAATGGTTTCCAGGAGTATCGATCAAGGGCCAAGGCGATGATTACACCGTGAACGGAATGATACTATGCTTTTATCTCTCTCTCTCTCTCTCTCTCTCTTTGAACGTTGTTGTTCCGTTAGGTTCTTCCGATATCAGTATTCTTGGAAATATCGTCGATCTTTGCCGGGTCAATGATATATTAAAAAAAAAAAAAAATTTTTAAATAAAACGGAAAGAAAATCGAATCTCGTATATCAATATGACGTGGATCATCTGTAGTTATACATATATATTTATGTACACACAAACATATAAAGATAGAGATAGAGATAGATAGATAGAGAGAGAGAGAGAGAGAGAGAGAGATCTAGTAAATAATAGTGAGTACATATACGATCGTTAAATATTTCTAATGTATTAAAACCTTTCGGCAAATTTTACCCTATAGGTACGATTCCTTCCTTAAAGAGTATTTGAAAAATCATTATAATTATAATGAAAGGCCGTAAGATCACGCGAATCCGTTTAAAACACACCGTTGTAGATAAAGTTTATAATGAGAGTACATTAATACCCGCTCTCGTTTCCACACACGAGGTGGTTAAGTAAGTACTTACTTACTTGCTTGCTTGCTTGCTTGCTTACTTACTTACTTACTTACGTACTTACATAGGTATGTATGTATCTACCTATATAGGTATGCACGTATGTGCCCATGTACGTATATATATGTGTGTGTGTGTGTGTGTATGCGTGTGTGTGCATACATATCCTACGGTTAGGTACATAACAAACGTAACGTTTATGTTATTCGCACGGAATATCATGGCTCTTTTGTGAAATGCCGAGTAGCCGACAAACGCATGCTGGCGCTTTAAGGTAGACAAACACCTGTCCTGAGTGATAATGTATTCATTCGTACACTTTTACGAAGATGCCCGTTTGTTAATACTTCTTCTCTCTCTCTCTCTCTCTCTCTCTCTCTCTCTCTCTTTCTGTTCGTTCTTTCTTTTTTTCTTTCATTTTTTTATTTTTTTTTTTTATATAAGTTCTTCTCCGTTTTTCTTCTCTTTTCCTCAACCTTTTTTTTTATTCCTTTTTCGTTCCTTAATGCAATCTCCCATCTTAAATTCGCGAGAGAATGAAGATTTGTAAGTTCTGCGAGTATATAATAATACAATATGTACGTTGTATGTAGGTGTGCGTATGCGTGCGCGCGTGTATGTGCATACGTGTATCATCTGTTATGTTAAGAATTATCTTTCGAAAGAAAAGATCGATGGATCTATCAGTTAGACTTACAACCATTTAATTATTTTTCATAATTACTTATTCCAGACACGTACGTACAAACACACCTTTGATACCACGTGAAAGGATTCAAAGTGTTTGTTCGTTTCCTGCTTTTTCTTTTCTTTTTTTTTCTTTTCTTTTATTTTATTTCTTTCTTTTCTTTTTTTTTCTTTTACTCTGTTTTTTTTTTTCAATGGTATTAAAGAAATTTGAAATAATAATCTTGACCTTTCTCTCTCTCTCTTTATCTCTCTTTCTTTCTCTTTATCTTTCTTTATCTTTCTCTTTCTCACACTTTATCTCTCTTTCTCTCTATCTCTCTCTCTTGGCCTTTCTAAATCGAAATTAGATCCTACACTTCTAAGCCGTTGATGCCTCGTGATTAATTACGCGCGAGCCACGATAAAGGGAGTAACTATCATTAAATAGAGATAGAAAGAGTTAGATAGAGAGAGAGAGAGAGAGAGAGAGAGACAGAAACAATCTCTCTCTGTCTCTCTCTCTCTCTGTGTGTGTGTCTTTCTCTATCTCTCTTTCTCCTTTAAAGCAGAAGTTGAAACTATATAAAACAATGTTAGTTGGATTTACGTAGGCAGCCAGGTAAGTTTACTTTCTATCTTTTACGAATCTCCGCACGAATACACGAAGTAATTTTCTTATAAAAGTGTTTATAACGAGAAGCCGTGCCCTGAAACTCGACGATAACTCGCTTAATTAATCGATTTCAAAGGTAATTGTGGTGGTGGTCTTATGAAGAGAAACACAGCAGCCAGCTCGATCGCGTCGAAGATAATATTATAGATCGACGGATGGATGGATTAGGGGTGCGGGAGTATCGATTGCTATGCGATATAACTTTTATGCGTAAGAAATTCCACGATTAATGTCGTATCACAATGCGCTGCCACAATAACGGATAGAATTACCTGTTTTATTGGGATGTGAGGGAGAGGTTAAAGGAGGGGAGGGGGCGGGAGGATGAGGAGGAGGAGGAGGAGGAGTTGAAGAGGACTTGAAGTTAGATAAGAAACTGTGGATATGGTTTTTGGTATCATTGGTGGGAGAAGCAAGGAAATAAGAAAATTGTGACGTTTCGTTTTCCTTTCGATTTTGCTCCCTTTCTTTTCTTCCCTTTCTTCCCCCCCCCACCAACCCTCCCCTCCTACCCTTGTCCCTTCTTCACTTTTCTTTTCGACTTATTCTCTTTTGCCTTTCCGGGTTAACGGCTATCTCACGACGATATAAATCGTGTCAAGAAAGCGAAACGATCATGTTCATCTCCGAGAAGTCGAGATTTTCAGGCTTCGAAATAAATATAAGCCCCCTGGTATATTAATCTGCAGGACAATTTATAAACGTCGTTTTACGGTAAATGAGTTTCTCTTCTTGCGAAAAGGAAAGAGAAAAAAAAAGAGTAACAATAAGAGGGAAAAGAAAAAAGATTAAGATAAGAATGAGGGAAAAAGAGAGAGAGAGAGAGAGAGAGAGAGATTGAACCAAAATATCGAAATAAAAGAAAAAAATTTGTAACAAAATTTACGGGCAATTATCTGTTTGACGTAGAATGTGATGAAATGTAATAATGTCTATAAATGTATTACATATACATATATATATATATATAAAAGAAAAGAAAAGAAAAAAAAACAGAATATAAAGGGCAATTTTTAACTGTTGAAAAGTTGATGTGACATTTCTCTTCTTCCAAAAAGAACGAAGAGAAAAAAAGACAGGAGAATAAAGAGAGAAATGAAAAATATAATTAACAGAAACGTTGCAAGAAAAATAAGAAGAAAAAAAAGTACAGAGTTATCAACTATTGAAAAATTGGAATAACGTTTTTTCTGATTTCTTTTTTTTCTTTTTCTCTTTTTCTTTTTTTTTTTGCTTTTCTTTTCCCCACCGAAGAACATGTCAAAAAATATCTGTTATCTGTGATTAACTCGTAGATCGTAATTAGCGCAAGAACGATCGACAGTTATATAAATCGTCAATTTATTTGTAGAAATATAAAATGCGTTATTGAAAGTAGTCATATCGTTTAACTTGTCACTCATGCAGTTATTCTATCATACATATTTAATCTCTTACTCAAACGGATATGAAAAATCACGATCACGATCACGATCATTCGAGATTCGTAAAGAATATAAGGGGCATACGGATCTGTATATAAATATATATATAAATATGTGTGTGTGTGTGTGTGTGTGTATGTATATGTGTTACCGCGTACGATTTCCAATCGTTTAAAAGCGAGTTCATCTTGCCAGTCGATCTTTAGGGAATTGCTACGTTTTCAGATAATTTATGCAAGAGCATTATCATATCGAATCGTAACTAGTATACTCCGGAGCTAATTGGTTGTGAATTCGCCGGAGTTTAATTAACTTCCGTGACGATGTTTACGTAAGATTTAGAAAAACGCTAACAATAATTTTTTTTTTTTTAAAACGACGAACAAACAAACCAAACGATGTTTCCGATCTTCTTCTTCCATTTAATTTTATTCCATTTCATTTTTCATTATTATTTTATCATTTTCATTTTCATTGTCGATCTTCTCTCACAAATATAGATATTATTAAATAAACAACAACATACATCGTTATTTATTTAATAATGTATATCGTTATGCGATATAAATCAATATAATTCGTTTTTAAAAAGAGTTCCCTTGGAATTAATTAAAAATCTTTATGCGCACGTATGAATCTCTCTATCCTCATAGTATCGCGCTCGAGATATTCTTGTGTTTATTTATTTTTATTTTTATTTTCATTTTCTTTTATTTTATTTTTTGATATACATCAACCGATTGATGTCAACGAAGAGATTTAAAGTTCTGAACTTGAAATATGAGGGAATGTTACTTGTTTGCAGGTCGATTTAAAAAAAAAAAAAAAAGAAAAGGAAACAAAAATAATAATAATAATAAAAAATAAAAGAAAGAAGAAAATTTCGTTCCTTTCTTCATCTCTCCTTCTCTCTCTCTCTCTCTCTCTCTCTCTCTCTCTCTCTCTTTCTTTTTCTTCCTCTTTCGAAACTCCTCTTCCCGAAGCAGAAGAAGTATTTGTTGTGCTCCCGGAGGCGAGCATGACCGCAACGCGGTGCGATCCACATTAAGTGTGAGGCAGGATAAATATATTAGCTTGGACGTATCTTGCACGGCATTGCATTCAAAGATATCGCTATCTGTGCAGAGGCACCTTCTACGGATGAATATATTTACCCGAGCGTATAGAATGCCTTTTTTCTCTCTCTCTCTTTCTCTCTCTCTCTCTCTCTCTCTCTCTCTCTCTTTCTTTCTTTCCTTTCTTTTTTCTTTCTCTCGCGTGCTGCTCGTCTTCTTAAAAGCCCGTATAATATTCCGCCTTTCGAAGCAGATCCGCGCCCAATGAATATTCATGAGTAACGTAGACCACGATCCCTCTCGATTATACCGATTGCGCTTTACTCGAGAAAATTTTGACGTCTATTTACTCACGGCAGAGACAAAGGTCGAAACGTTAATTGCCAATTAAACTACCAACTGTAAGTTCTCTCTATCGTCCACGCGATTATGGACGTACATAATTCTATATAGGAGCTAAATACACGTTCTCGTTTCTATTAATTTCTTTTCTTCTTTTTCTTTTTTCTTTCTTTTCTTCTTTTATCTCTTTTATTAGTATGGACTGTATTACGTAAACGTTATATTAATCGTGACAACAGATCGATCGATTAATACTAATTGGGATATCTTTATAATAAATTCATGCGTCTCGGTTGGTATTTATTTATTTATTTTTTTAAAGATTATCTAGAAATTCGTAAAATTGATATAAAATTTTTGATATATTCCTACGAGGAAAAAAAATATTTATACGGGGTATTATTTCGTGCGATATTGTAAGTACGTTTATCTTCTCTTTATTTTATCCTTTCTCTCTCTCTCTCTCTCTCTCTCTTTCTTTCTCTCTCTTTCTCTCTCTCCGTCTATAATTTGATCTCACGAAGGAGTTAACAGCTCGTAATAGTAACGTTCGAGGATGTTTCTGATAAATCGATTTAATTCTCAATTGATAGGAGCCGCCGCGATTGGATACTATCGATAACGATCGATGATTCTATCGATATCCTCGATGAGATAAATGCTATTAGCTTCGGTACTATCGTGTAATATTTTAACACCAACTTCTGAATCGACAAAGGTAAATACCTTTATATGCCTTTTAGCAGGGATCCCCACTCATACAGAATCCCGAACGATAAATTTCTTATTCGAATATTTCAATAGACGTAGATCCATACTATCGTTACGTATCGATAAATATCTATATAAGTATAGGTATATGTAATACATACATAAGCAGGATAATTCAATGATCTAATAGATCATCGTCGATCGTCGTCGTCGTCGTTATCATTGTCATCGTCGTGCAACTTTATATTTATTCGTAAAAATATATATATATATATATATATATATATATATATATATATATTCGATCTACATCTACGTCATACAGATTATTTATTGTATTTTCAAACGATTTATACGATATATGAATTTATTTAATGACATTTAGCAACAGACAGGATTTCCTGCTTGCTTTACATTTATGTCCGCGTATCATGATAGTCGATAGTTTTTTTAACAATATCTTTTTCATTCTCTTTTTATCAACACACGCGTATACCTCTATGAACATTTTGTTCGACGTCTCATTGGAAAGAAAATATTTATATATGTATTATTTTGTATAATTGAATTAACTAACAGGTATGTACACGTATATATACTTAAAAAAAATACATACATATATATATATATATATATATATATATATATATATATATATATATATATATGTAATGTTCGAATCGTTACGAATCTGGGTCACGGATAGATATTAGAAATCGATAGAAAAGTTCAAAGTTTGACACATCGATAAAGAATGTATCGTTACGTCTCGTATACGTAAGGTTCTTGCAGTTACCGGTACGAAACATATTCGTATGCGTCTATCATTTGACGGAACAATGCGGTATTAACGCAATACCGGTTATGTCGGTGGAAAGTCGAAATACAGGTACGCAAGTATGATGAAAGTATAGATCAATCTGTCCCGAGAATAATCCGTCTAATTTCTAATTACTAATATTCACATACTATATGCCGATAAAAAATAAGATAATTGTTGTCTTTCGATTTGATTAAAGTAGAATTTTTATAGGAATTTAACTCCTTTACGGCTTATAATTATTATTATTCTTATTATTATTATTATTATTGTTGTTATTGTGATCATTCGAGAAATAGTCTGTTAACAAATTTCGTCGATTTCGAGAATTATTCGTCTAATTTTTAATTTCGATAATCGCACATTCGTTAAAAGGTAAGATAATAATAATGTTTCGATGTGATTGAGATGAAAAATTGTATAGAATTTTATAGAATAGAATTTTTCTCCGAAGTTTTAAAAATTATTGTTCGAGAGATTAGATTGTAAACAAATATTGTCCATTTCGAGAATTAGCCGTCTAATTAAAATCTTAAAATCAATTTATTACATAAAATGTATCATAATAATAATAATAATAATAATAATAATAATAATAATAACAATAATAATAATAACAACAACAAAAACAATATTGATAATAATAATAAATATGATATTATTTAAATATGATTTAAATAAAACTCTACAACGATCAAACCGCTCCGTATAAGTATGATTATTAATAATAAATTGTTGTTACTTCGGGATTGCTTGTTAACGAATTTGTAAGATTACAAAGAGAATGTCATTAGCGACATTTACCTCTCAGCACCCTCGTATACCTAAACTCGTATCGATTAGATCACTACGAGGGATACGAGTCGCAAATTAATCGTACACGCGCCAACTTTCGATAGTCAAAGGCAAGATATGCCAAACGACGAAACACCTGTTTGCTTTCCTATGAATTCCAGCTGAGGGAAATACACATTGAAAGAAAGAAAGAGAAATAGAGAAATAGAGAGAGAGAGAGAGAGAGAGAGAGAGAGAGAGAGAGAGAGAAAAGATAGATAAACAGATATCTACTACCTCGTACCGTGTTCGACTATATTCTTTTCTCTTTTTTTTTTTTCTTTCTTTTTCTCTTTCTTTCTTTCTTTCTATTCTAATACGATAGATAGAGTACGATGTATATATGTAGATATGTATATATATATATATATATATATATATATATATATATATATATATGTATGTATGTATGTATGTATGTATGTATGTATATATGTATCTATGTATGTATGTATGTATGCAGAAGAAAATATTTTACGATTCAGCGTGTGCACCGTGACTTACGTTTTATCTCTCTTGTGTGCATTCGTTCGTTCGATTTCTTTTTATTAAACAAGATCTCTCTTTGTATGTATTTATGTATAGCTTTCAACGCTCGCGAAGTAAACGGTTGTGCGTTTAATACAAAACCGGAATAAAATTTTAACGTCTCGATCATTCGGTACCAAGTAGGATATCGATCTTTTAGAAAATCGTGAGATGTCGGTGACGTTAAAAATTTTTTTCTTTCTTTTTTCTTTTTTTTTTTCAATCCAAACGACACGAATTAGAAAATAAAAGTGAGATATTTGTGTTAAATTAAATTCCTCGTCGTACAGTGGGATTGAAAGAGAAATAACAAATAAAAAAAAAAGAGAATGAAAAAGAAAACGAAAGAGAAGAAAAAAGAGAAAGAAGGAAGGAAAGAAAGAAAAAAAGAAGTAACGATGGACGTTTCATATTTTAAGAAAATATCTACTTACATTGTTGCATCTCTATCGGACATCGTTACGGATCATACTTCAAGTGGCTTAAATGAGCAACTTTGTAGAGCGCAACCGAAAGAGAGCAACTTTTTAGAGCGCACACTTTGGATGTGCATAATCTTCATTTTATGATTTTCTTTCATTAATGTTTTTAAATAATATCTCTCTCTCTCTCTCTCTCTCTCTCTCTCTCTCTCTCTCTCTTTTTCGTTACACTTATCCAATTTTTTCTTTTTTTTTTTTTTTTTTAATATATATTATTTCATCGTACCTGTTAAGGACTCATTATCGTTCTCGCTTAACTGGACGATGTATCAAAAAAAAAAGAAATAAAAAAAAACAAAAGACAAAAAAATCGTTTGATCCCCAAAATAGTGAGAAATATTCCGATTGAAACGAAACGTTCGCTCCAAGCTCGCTCACGTGTATTTATCATCTCGATGAAGAAGAAAAAGAAAACGAAGATGAAAGAGAAAGGAGGAATTAGAAGAAGAAGAAGAAGAAAGAAACCAGAAATAAATGAAGAAGAAAATACGAAAAAGTCGTCGAACGATAAATACATCTAAGATTTATCATAAAGGAACGAATAAGTAAATTAAAAAAAAAGCAAAAAAAAAGAAACAAGAAAAAAGAAAATAATCTCGAACAATAAAAATAATATCAACAATATCGGAATTATTACGAAACTATCGCCGGTAATGGGTGGGTTACGAAACGTTTTACGGGACTTCAATTAACGATTCGTTTTTTAAGGTAGAAAAGAAGAAATCGTTGAGGCCACATACGCGCGTCGCGAGTTTACCTTCCAACCGGTGATTAGTTCTTCCTCGGAATAAAAAAAAAAATTAGAGAGAAAGAAGAAGAAGGAGCGAAGGAGAAGAAAAAAAAGAACAAACGAACGAACGAACGAACGAACGAAATAGGGAACACGCGAAATAGAAAGAGATAGAAAGAGACAGAGATAGAGAGGCGAAGGAAGATGAAAATAAAGATTAAGAAAAAAAGAAGAAAACTCCGAAGGAAGAAGGCAACGAAGGATCGTGCTTTTCTCGTGATAAATTGGCAAATTGTTACAAACCGTGAGCCACGAAACCGCGAGGGCCGCCGTTCTAACGACGTTCGCTCGTGACGCGCCTCTTTAATTCGTTTCGATTTAAGAAGAGCGCCAGGAGCAACGAGCTCGCGTTCGATTCCCTATCAATTATGTAGTAGGTCGCCGGGCACCGAACATTCATTATGGGGAAAACGTTTCGCAACGTGTGTGCGTTACATCGATTTATGGATCTATCAGTTTGTTCCTCCGATCGCAATACTCTCTTCTACTTCTTCTTTTTCGTCTTCTTCTTCTTCTTCTTCTTTTTCTTTTACCGCTTCTTTCGATGGAATTATCGCGATAGACGATCTAATGTGTCCTCGTGTACTTTTCTATTTGGATTGGGAATCTAAAAAAAGGAGAAGAGATACGCTTATAGAGATACCAGAGAGAACCGAATGTTTGATGTAATGCATCTCTATCTCTATCTTTCTTTTTTTTTCTATCTTTCTCCATCTCTCTCCCTCTCTCTCTCTCTCAAAGATTTGGAGAAACTTTTGATCGAACACAATTTATAATTAAAAATATTCTACGAGTCGTACGACTCATCCTAATTTATCGATATTTTCTACCGTTTACTTTCGACATTTGTCGTTTAATTTATTATTATTATTATTATTTTTTTTTTTTTTTTTTTTTCTAAAAATATTTTCAACGATAATTTAATCGTGAAAAATTAACGATTAAATCGCTTTCGAATTTTGATCGTTTGATTTTTTTTTCAACGACACAATATTTTCAACGAGAATTTAAACGTCATTGTATAAAGGAGACGAAATTTTATATCGGGTATTTAATTCTTCCTTAATTCGATTATTTTTGTCTAAACATATCGGTTGATTAAAATTTTTAAATAAGGCATTACTGAACAGCTTCGTATGTCGCGAAACTCTTCATCTTGTGATCCCAATTATCACGACGAACCATCGTGTAACGTGTCCTCGGCGTCTTTTCACTCGGACGAGAACATAAAAAGGAAAAGAGATACGCTTATAGAGAGACCAGAGAGAATTGACGTTTAATACATCTCTCTTTCTCTTTTTCCCTCTCTTCCTCTCTCTCTCTCTCTCTCTCTCCCTTTAGATAACTAGGAAAAATTTTTATGAATTTTATATAACACCATTTATAATCTAAAGTTTCCATAAGTCAACTCTTGGTCTCTTTAACTTTCGAATTTGTCGTTTAATTAATTTTAAAAGGCTTTTCAAACGACAATTCACTCGGCTAAATTTAAAACAACAAAATAATTCTATTTTCTGATTTAACTTACCGTTCGATTAATTAATAACAACGTTCATTCGTCGATTTAAATTATTATTCGACAACTTTTATGGATCGAATTGTCACGAAAATAATATCATTTAATTTGTCCTCAACATTTTACTTCAAGAGAAGTAAAAAAACGAAAATAGATACGTTTATAAAGAGAAGGAGATACAGATTGAGGGAGAGAGAGAGAAAATAATTAAACAATGTTTAACACATCTCTCTCGACGATTTTTTAAAAAAGAAAGAAAGACGGAAGAAAAGAAAAAACTTTTTCATAAATCATTCAAATCGAAGAGAAATTTGATAACCCGGTTGACACGAAGGAACGATCGATTTCCTTCTTTCGACTTTCGAAATTGTCCATTAATTGTATTTTGACAAATTGTCAATGACGATTCAAACGTCATACGATATTTCTAAAAAACAAAATAAGAATATCCTTCTTGCGCTACGATTTATCGTTCGATCGTTCGTTTTCTATTTCTTTTTTGTTTGATCCGTTTAAATCTCTAAACATTGTTATTGGATACTCGATGTTTTCTCTAAACATTGATAGAAATCATTCGAAAGTTGTCGAACGAAACGAAAAGATACGATAGTATAGATTCTAAAGATATTTATTCCTAATTCCGGAAGAGAGAGAGAGAGAGAGAGAGAGAGAGAGAGAGAGAGAGAGAGAGAGAGAGACAAAACCAGAGAAAGATTCTTAAGCAATAAGATAACTATTTCCTGACTGTATAACGGCAACTATTAGTAACGTAGACCTTGTTCACGTCGAGTTGAGAATTTCTTGTGTATTTTCTGGCCCGTATACAACGCCCATATCGAAAAAGAAATCGATTACAAGATGGGGGAGGGGGGGGGCCACCGTTGATCTTCCGTAGTCACCACGTGCAAAATAGCCGAACAGGTTGAGTTTACCCATTGACAGCTGCAAATAAACACATGCGTGCATATACGCACGCACACACACACACACATATATATACGCACACAGATATTAATTCACACGTATTTATTCGTATGGTATGTAAACGTATAGGATAACGCACACACAGGGAAGAACAAGGTTTCGAATCGCTAAGATTTCTAGTCACGCACACGCCCCCGCAATTTTCCACCCACGCAAAACGCCCGACCCGTGTTCTCCTTGGATCGAATAATATCGCGGGAGGGTTTATCCGGCCAATTAAGCGACGCAATTAAAGTTCTCGCTTTAATTGGATGTTCCTATAGTAGACTAACTATTCCCTTCTTATTCTTCCTCTTCTTCTTTATCTTCCTATTCTTCCTCTTCTTCTTCCTCGTCGCCTTTGTCTTCGTCTTCGTCTTCGTCTTCGTCTTCGTCTTCGTCTTCGTCGACCTCTTCGTCTTTTCTTCATTCCATTATTAACCGTCATTGTTTATTCTATCACTCGCGCAAAGAATTTTATTCCTCGTGAAAATCTCGCGGATTAATCTTTTCGAAGAAAAATACATTTCATTTCTTTCCTTATCGTTATTTTCTTCTTTATTTCATTTTTTCTATCCTTTTTTATGTCTTTGTTTTTGTTTTTTATTTATTTATTTATTCATTTTCTCTTCTTACGCGCGTTACGTTCGCTCGTCACGACGACTTCTTTTATATATATATATATATATATTTACCACGGCGAATGATCGAATTAAAAAAGAACAAAAAAAAAAAATATATAAAAAGAAAAAGAATAAGAAAAAGCAAAGGAAAAAAAGTGGAAAAGAAAAAGTATATAGCAACGAGTAAAATTGATTTACGACTTTGTTTCATAAGTATGACCACCGAGAGAAATATCTTTGCACTCACAATCAGAAAGAATCGGCTTTAACGCCTCCTCTTGTTGCGCTAAGCTAATCTCTCTCATTCTCTCTCTCTCTCTCTTTCTCTCTCTCTCTTTCTCTATCCATCCATCTATTTCTCTCTTTTCAACGTATATACATACGTATACACACTCGTATATATCGATGTATATACACATACATATACATACACACATACAGATATAAGTATGTATATTAACATGTAATAACAACGTACGGATACCTACGCGAGTTTTCATCCGCAAGAACCACGACGCTCCTGTTGCTGCTAGTCAGCCAAGCATGAAGAAATAGCGTCGGCTGACACAAAGAAGGGGAGAGAAAAAACGGAGCGTTACGTGGAGGGATGAAAGGAGAAGAAAGAGGAAGAGGAGGAGGAAGAGAAGGAGGTGGAGGAGGAGGAGGAGGAGGAGGAGGAGGAGGAGGGGAGAAGGAGGAGGACGAGACGAGACGAGACGAGACGAGGAGGAGGAGGAGGAGGAAAAGACGAGGATGCTGTGGAGAACACGATCAGTAAGATAGAAAAAGATAGACATATACATATATACATATAAAGCGATAGAGAGAGAGAGAGAGAGAGAGAGAGATTAGATGATAGACAAAGATAGAATACAGTACGTCTAAGTCGATTTAAACGAAGTTCGATCGATACAACGAATTGTACTGGTTCTTAACGGTATTGGAACTCTGGTCGAGTAAACGTTATAACGAGTCGGATGTTCCTACGAAGCTTCAATGGTGGGGGTAACGCGTATGTAGGTCTCGCACGATGATTGGTTGACTCGAGTTGTGGCGGGTAGGACAGACAGTGCTGCCTGTCTACCGTGCTCCTGGACTCACCTGTTGCACCTGCTTCGACTTGGTCACACTCCGGTAGCTCGGCGTCCAGGATTTTCAGGAAGCCTCTTCTTCTTTTTCTTTCTTTTTTTCCGATCTTCTTTTTCCTTCTCTCTCTCTCTCTCTCTCTCTCTCTCTCTCTCTCTCTCTTTCTCTCCTATTTTATTTTCTCCTCTTCTAACCCCATCGGACAACCCGGAGAGATTCCTTCCTTATTTTTCTTTTTTTCGTTTCGTTTTTTGATTTTTCTTCTTCTTTTCCTCTCATCTTTTCTCATTCGTTTACTTTTTCTTTCTTCGATCAAAAATACGAAAAAAATTTAAACGGGAGATGATTTTTTATTTATTTATTTATTTACTTATTATTACTATTTTTTTTTTTTTTATTTATTTTGTACGCACTCGATATCTCGTTTCTGTTCTTTAGTTATATCGATATATCATATTTATTCATTATTTACGAGCAATAAAATTAATAACCACCGATCGATCCTGTCATCGAAACGAATATTGTATTACACTTGATAAATAAAATATCGTTTTACTTTTTTCTCTTTCTCTCTCACTCTCTCTCTCTCTTTCTCTCTTTTCTTTCTTTTAACCTCCCTCCCCCTCGCCCCGCCTCCCGCCCGCTCGGTCCATGCCAACACCCACGATTTACTTAAATCCTTTTCTTAATCGTAATCGCTAATCGACATAAACATAGAACCTACAATCTTTTTTTTCTCTTTGCTTCTTTTATACAACGTGTTTTTGTCGACCACATTGTATTCTCAATGAGATTTCTTGACATAGTAATTACCTCCCCGTTTTCTCGTCCCACTTGACAACTTCACGTTATGATTATAAGCTCTAATTAATGTCTAGCTAGTTAATTTATCTAAAATCGTAAGGCCGACGTAGTAACGACCTTTCGTGTTAACAAGATGAATGATAATGGAATCTTGTTAATCTTGATTTTATTACCTACTTTCGTTTTGCTAACAATCGAGTTGGCTCTGTTCGATATTTCTTTTTATAACAATTATAGTTGTATGTATACTATAGATCGACGATAGTTTATACGTACGTATATTTTATTACAATATGTTTTATTAATAATGTTATTTAAATATCATACGTCATATTATATATATATATATATATTCTATATATTATTTTGTAAACAAAGTTACGAAAAAACCATTATATTTTCTCCTCTTTTTTGTTTTTTTTTCTTTTTTTTTTTTTGTTTTTTGTTAATCTTTTTCATTCGTTCGAAGAAAAGTCAGTAATGAAGCTCTCCCGATCGTGCGTAATTAAAGCGCACGGGGTCGTCTCTCATGCTCCACATTTCTTGCTGCACTCTTAACGGTCTCGAATGCATTCTTATTACGTATGCGCGTCAATTAATTTTAATCTCCTTACTTATTTAAATAAAGAAATCGAGCTCGTTCTCGGGATCGCTAAAAATCTGTCATGCCGATATTTCGTTAGAGAGTCAACGAAATCTTCTTTTTCGATTCTCGACCGTTCGAACTTTATTTTCGTTTTCGTAGTTTTTCTTCTTCTTTTTGCTTGTTACTTTTTCTCTCTTCTCTTCAGGCGGGGTTACAAGGTCAGGGGAAAGGGGTCGGTAAGTTTTCTATCGGTCCGTTGACCTTCTTCCATTCGCATGATTCCTTTTTCTTTTTTTTTCTTTCCTTTGGTTCGACACATCGACACCGAGCGTCAAACGTAAAGCGCCGATATATTCGTTTCTCGTTATCGATAAGTATCGTTTCATCGTTTTCTCTATTTTTACGAGAGATATCGATCATCGCGCCCCGTTCGTGGGAAAACCGGTGTAGAAAAAAATTCGTGAGAATTTATATCTCTTAAATACTTATATCTTATATGGGTACGTTCGATCGTTAACATGGCACGTTCGATAAAGATCGTAAGAAAGTATTTAACAGTGAGAGAGAGAGAAAGAGAGAGAGAGAGAGAGAGAGAGAGAGAGAGAGAGAGAGAGAGAGAGAGAGAGAGAATATATTTCAAACGTTTCCGGAAAACACGCGTCAAGATGGTGAAATTTATATTAAACGAAATTAATCTTATCTTTTCGTACTGTCTCACATTGATCTCAAATAAACCATCAAATATATCTTCAATACGTCAAGAGATACGTATCGTCCTTTCTTCATTAAGTGGACGAAAAACGTGACACCGTTATTCGTTATTCGGACAATAGAAATAAGAGAGAGAGAGAGAGAGAGAGAGAGAGAGAGAGAGAGAGAGAGAGAGAGAGAGAGAGAGAGAGAGAGAAGGAAATATTAAGCGTATCATTTTAATCCTTCGTGACAAAAGATTTCGTTCTATTTTCGAGAGGAAGAAAAATAAGGAAAAAAAAAAGAAAAAAAAATAGAAAAATACAAAAAACCAGAAGTATAGAAAGAAGAAGAAGAAGAAGAAGAAGAGAGAAGTAATACTAAACGATTAAAGAAATAGAGTACAGTATTCGAGTAATACAAATTAACATGAGCAAGTTTCTCTCTCTCTTTCTCTCTCTCTCTCTCTCTTTATCTCTCCGTGTCTCTCTATTTCTCTCTCTCTCTTTCTTTTACTCTTGAAGATGAACGAAAGATAACATAAAGAGTCATTGAGAGATGATATTAGTAAGTATAAAACCGGACTAATGACCATAAAGGGATCCCGAACGAACCGTTAACGCGATTAAGAATATCTACATCCTGTTCTGAAGTCGATCTACACGCCCCTCTTCGTTCAAAAGCAGAGCAACCAGAAGAGGTTCAGAGATGAGCAAGGAGTATGAGATGGAGTACGAAGGAGGAGGTGAAAGAGGAGGTGGTGGAGGAGGTGGTGGAGGAGGAGAAGGAAGAGAGAAAGATGAGGATGAGGAGGAGCATGAAAAACCGAGATGCAAGTCATTTCAAGAAATTGCGAGCTATCCTCCATCTCTCTCTCTCTCTCTCTCTCTCTCTCTCTCTCTCTCTCTCTCGCACTCTCTAAAGTATCTATCTTTCGCGGATGAAATTTTTCAAAACAACAACGAATATCTTCAAACCGTCGAGCCGTGTAGAATAGACTCGATCGATTATTATTGAACGATCGAACGTGGTCTATTTTTCTTCTTTTTCTTTTTTTTTTTCTTTTTTTTTTCTTTTTTTTCCTTTTTTTTTTTTTTCTTCTTGTAAAGGTCCCTCCTCCGACTCTAAAGTCCAAAACGAGATTATTATTAACGACGTTGGGATTTCTCGTGAGGCGTAAAAAAAGGAAGGAAAAAAAAAACAAAGAATAGGATAGACACGATTCTTTTTTTAGAAAATAGTAGATTAGAAACTAACCGTTGGAATGGGGTGGGGAGGAGGAAGGAGGTGGAGGCGGAGGTGGAGGATATATGCCTATGATGGTCTGATCGTTGGACACGCGCTAAACTGGTATTTATAAGCTGTTATCATTTATCTCCGTGTATAAACCGTTCGGTAAACGTATGACAACGCAATTATCTTCGATTTTACACCTTAGTACCTACATACACGCGCACACACACACACACACACACATAAATATATATATAGATATATATTCGTTCGTTTCTTTATTCTACTTCTCTTCTGTCTTTTCTCTTTTATTCTTATTTTCTTTTTCTATTTCTATTTCCTTCTTATCCCTCTTCCACTTCCACTCGTAATTCTTCTTGATTTTCTCGTTTTTTGTTTTTGTTTCTGTTCGTTCATTTGTTCATCTTTTGTTTCCGACATATTCCCATAACTCTTTCTCTCTCTCTCTCTCTCTCTCTCTCTCTCTCTCTCTCTCTCTCTCTTTCTCTCTTAGAGTACTCTCTCCGAGGTGTTAGAAGAAGGCAAGGTGCACGTGCTAACACGAGAAACGTCTTGTACGTAACTATGTACGTGTTTATACGACATATAGGTGTGAGAGAGAGAGAAAGAGAAAAAGAAAGGTAGAAAGAAAGAAAGAAAGAGAAAGAAAGAGAGAGAGAGAGAGAGAGAGAGAGACTTAATTGCGGAATACCTGCCGTTGCGGGCGCACGTGCAGACGTCGATAACGTGCATCCTTCCCGGTCCACAGTCCTCTGACATCATCGATCAGAACGTCGCTTAGCTCTTTTTTGCGAGACCTTCTTCATCCTTCGTACTATATATATATATACATATATATATATATATATATATATATATATATATACACATACACACATACAAACAAACACACACACGCATATATGTTCCCTCTCTCTTTTTCTCTCTGCCTCTGTCTCTCTGATAAATGCTGCTTCTTTTATCTCTTTCTCTTAGTATTTTTTTTTCTCTCTTTCTATCTCGCTCTAACTACTTTTGTCTATCTCTCTCTCTCTCTCTCTCTCTCTCTCTTCTTCTTCCTCTTCTTCTTCTTATTCTTCTACTTCTTTCTTTTCTTTTGCCTTTTTCTTTAACAATTTTCAATTTTTTCTAAATGCCGCCGTAGCCATTAGGAAAAGATCGATCGTCGCTGGGGTTCTTTCATCTTTCGTTTCGTTTATATCTTTTGTAGACGGCCTAATTCCTCTACACGAAGGCCTATAATTACTGTCGTACGTCACGGCTAAGCTCGACGAACCCGTCGAGAAAAAAGAAAATGAGTCAGATACGCGTTTTATCGTTTAGCAGGTAAAGTAAGTAAGTAAGTACTTGCTCGCTTACTCACTCTCTTACTTACTTACTTACTTACTTACTTACTTACCATCGTGTGTATTCCTCGCAATGTGTGGACTTAGAGGGAATGTGGGCCGATTTCATGAATTGGTCGTGGGGATGCTGATGAATGGCGTTGCGAATCTATAGATAGATAGATAGATCGATCGATCGGTCGGTCGATCGACCGACCCGTTCGTATTACGAGTCTCTTTATTCGAATATAATCGCGCACGCTTTATATATTCTTCTAATTCCCTTCCTTTCCTTTCCTTTCCTTTTCTTTTCTTTTCTTTTACAATTTCTTTCTCTCCTTTTTCTCTTCTTCTTTTTCTTTTTTTTTTTTTTTCATATTCAAAAGACACGCACACCTCGTTGCTTCGTTACGGTTCGTTAAACTCGTCTCATCTTCTTCCATTTATTTTTCCTTTTTCTTTTTTTTTTTTTTTTTATTTTTTTTTTTTATTTTTTTGACGCGTCAATATATACCTCTTCCACTGTCGCAATATTGCCGCCGCGGATATTATCAAAGGACGACGAATTTTTAATCATATCAATTTGTTGATCTTCTTATTGGGTAATATTTGTTTCTTATTTTTTTTTCTTTTTTTTTTTTTTTTTGAAGTGCAAAATCAAGAAAGAGAGATGACCTTGATGAAGTTTAACATTAATCCAACGAGATGTATTCCCTGTCGTTAAAATTATATCAACTCGTAAGAATATCGTAATATTCGTGGAGATACTTCAGGTGCTATGAAAGTTAGGTGAAACACCCTCACACGCGCGCACACTGTGCGTGCTTACGCGAGTATGTGTGTCTGCTGTGTGTGTGTGTGTGTGTGTGTACCCTTCGACGTAGAAAATTTTATAATCGGTCGAACCCACGACGTTACACTTTCTAACTTGTACGAGATCGCGATCTATAATATCTTGATTTGGAGTTCGAGGAAATAAGGAAAGAAATCGTACAGATGGATCGATCGATCGATCGATCGTTCGTTCGTTCGTTCATTCGTTCGATCGATCGATCGATCGATCTGTCGGTTAGCCCTTCAAACGTCTCGTAGTTAATTAAATAATATTGGCGCCTTTTAAACTCCCCGTGTAATTCGTGAGTATAAACACGAGTTTGAACGTAGACACAATAGGCTTAATTACCTTACGGACTAACGTATTAATGCATCCTCATCAGTGCTAAATCAATCATTCTCTTTTCTCATTCGTCGCGTTTCACATTTCTGACTCTTGCCTGCTAATAATAAATCTCGATTGTCTATTATGCATTGAATATATCGGCAGTTAAGGTTTCTGCCTTAAAGCGATTTGTTAAGGTTTTTTTTTTTTTTATTTATTTTCCTTTCTCTCTCTCTCTCTCTCTCTCTCTCTCTCTCTATTTCTCTCTCTCTTTATATGTATCTATCTATCTATCTGTCTCTGTATTCCTCTCTTTATCGGTTTGTTATTTCTCGTAGAAAACGAAATTCATCGAGAAGCTTTCTCGTTTCGCATTTTTACAAGACGTTATGATTCTACGGGATTATAGTCCATTATTAGATTTTATATATATATATATATATATATAGTCATCTCCAAAAGTGAACGGCGCCAGTTTGCCGGTATTTAAATCACCGAAAATCGTCCACGAATATATTTCGCTGTGTTAGACTATAAGTTTCTCCCTCTCTCTCTCTCTCTTTCTCTTTCTTTCTTCTCGCGCATATCCTATCGTATCGTAAAAAATGACGAGAGACCGGAGAGATCGTCGAATATTTCTCGAAAATACCTATGAAATCCGAGATAGGTGTCTACCTGAGTTTAAATTTATATATATATATATATATATATATATATATATATATATATATATATATAGACATATATACATACATACATACATATATATATATATATTTATATAAATGAGTATATGTATAAAAAGAGGTTAAAAGAGGAGAAATTGAAAATATAATATAATATAGCTCGTTCGAGGGTAAAAAAAAGAGGAATACAAAAAAAAAGGAAAAAAAAAAGAATAAAATTAGTCACCAGATGGGAGAAAAGAGGAGGAGGAGGAGGAGGAGGCAGGGGAGACAGAGGGAATTTTCCATTATCGAGACTTTCTCCTACTTATCGTTGATCTACCTGATTCAGGGTGGAGTATCTTTGATGGATCATAAAAAAAAAAAGAAAGAAAAGAACATGAAAAGTGAAGAAAGAAAGTCGGGTAATCATCGCTACGATTGTTTAACGCGAGAAACAAAATGTGTGTGGGGGGGGGAAAAGTTTTTCCAAAGAAAGAGAAAAGAACAGTATTGACGCTTCGTGTCGCACCTTAATCGTTGTATAATAATCTTCAGAAGTTAACATCGCGTACGGTCAATTTATTTCAATTCGAGTCGACAATTATTACCGCTCCGTTGATAAAGAAAAGTGACTTAAGTTAAATTTTTTTTTTTTTTTTGCGTACACCTTCCGTGCGATGAAGAGGAAAGATTTGAAAAGTTATGTCCTCAAAATAAATCAAGATTTAACCGAATTAAGAACGTTCATCGCGGCACGAACAAAAATCATTCTCTCTCTTTTTTTTTTTTTCGGTGGTTGCTACGTACTTACATACTTGCTCTCACTTACTTCGTACTCTGCGGAGAATAGAAAGAGAATGAAAGACAAAGAGAGACGAGAAGAAGAAGAAGAGGAGGAAGAAGGAGGAGGAGGAGGAGGAAAGAAAAAGAGAAAGAAAAGAAGACAGAGAAAGAGACGGAGACGATGAGAGAGAGAGAGATAGAGAGAGATAGAGAGAGAGAGAGAGAGAGAGAGAGAGAGGGCAAGAACCCTGCCTATACACTCGTGCAAGTCTCCAAGGAACTGCTGTGGTCGCACGAGTGCGCTGTCGGCGCGCACGTTGTTTGCCAGCAGTAGGTCGAGCTAGGCCCGAAATGCTATGAGTCTACGTCCTTGAGAGATCCTGCGTCCCGATCCTGCACACACTGGACTATCTCGGATACGGCTACGCACAAGTTCTATCTTTATCTCTATGTATACACACACACACACATATATATATACACGCATATACTATCTCTAATGTATGTAAGTATATTTATCTGTAGTATAAAAGATTGTTGATATGTAGTATATAATAACTAGTTGTTGCAAATACAGAAGAAAGAAAAAACAATTGAAAGGAAGAAAAACAACATTGATACGTAAAAAAAACCATATATATATATATGTGTATATATATATATATGTGTGTGTGTGTGTGTGTATATGTAAATAAATAAGTATTTAAATTGTTCGTTGATAATTCTGAAGTCGTATGTCTCGGTTTTCGTCATCGGTCGTCTTCGTCGTTGTCTTTGTCGTAGTCGTGGTCATCGTCGTCGTCATCGTAATCATCATCATCATCATCATCATCATCATTATCGGCATGATCGTCTTCGTCTTCGTCTTCGTCATCGTCATCGTCATCTACGAAATAAGATACAGAAGTAAAGGTGTGTAGGATCCGGATAGCGAGTTTATCCTCTAAGGTATATAATACATACCAACGTAGATACCATACGTAGAACGTATCGGAGGTAAAGTAAGTACGAGTAGTTAGGAGTAGGAGTCAGCGCACGAGGAGGAAGTCTGGGAGGGAAGAGCAGCGGCGTGTTGAGTGGTGGTGGTCGTTGCCGTGTAGTGGAGGAAGTTGAGAGGGCTCGCGGGGAGGGGTTACCCAAGTACCGCTATACCTGGAGTCGCCTCAGGCGAAATACATACCTACCTACCTAGTATATATCCTCCGTGACTCGTTCTCGTCTCTCTCTCTCTCTTTTACTCCCCACTTAGTGTATCTCTCTCTCTCTCTCTCTCTCTCTATCTATCTTTCTCTTTCTTCTTCTCTCTCTCTCTCTCTCTCTTTCTCTCTTTCTCTGTATATCTCTCCCGAGTCCACGAGTATACACTATAGCCCCTTTCGGTTCGCCTCTGCTGCCGAGGTATATCGTCCAAGTCCACCATGATGTACGCCATAGCACTCGGCCTGGCCACTGTAGAACTTTGTGGCG
>OU427006.1:3837113-3842113 GCA_911387935.1 Dolichovespula saxonica | reverse complement strand
CTAGTGGGCACGAGCCGCGACCACGGTGTGTAGCATTAATTAACTATAAAATCACGGCGATGGCGAACGCGTTGTCGATCGTACGTTGCCCTTTCCTGCTCCGTGCGCGACACGTGCTTGGAATTAAAGTTGGTCATGTCCCGTGCTAACGTGACATATGCACGTATATGTATATACCCCGCGTATGTATATAAGCTCTTATGTATGTATGTACGTACATAGGTGTTGCTTGTGTATCGTACTACCTACCTACGATATATAGGGTGATACATTTAAATTGGAACACGTCTCGGACATCCTCGTTCTATTCCGTATTGGAAGAGAACGATTGGTATATCCTTCTTTTTTGTTTCGGTGTTTCAGGAGTGAAGGTAGTTTCGTTTGTACGAGTGATGGCGGAGGGGGAGAGGAAGGGATAGGTTGGTAGTAGGTGTAGATTTTGTCAGTGGCGTTCGTAACGTACGAACGAAGTAATCCTTTCGATCTTACGCTTTTAAACAACGTTCCTGACGATTATATCGTACCCGATTGATTGTTCATTACTTTTAATGATTCATCGTCGATGGAAAGAAATCAACGGTGAATCGTAAACTCATACGAAGGTTTTTTTTTCTACGTACGATTACACGGCTCAGTTCTGTCTACGTTTAATCTCGTACTTTCTGTGTAGCTAATCGCCGATTCCCCAGGACTCGTCTCTCTTTATCATACATACGTATATACGGTTTCTACGTACGTAGAAACTGTATATATGCGTATGTATGAATGTACGTATGGATGTATTTGCAAGACGTCGCATCCGTTTTGGCCTTGTGCAAATACAGCTAAGAACTCGTTGGATATTAATTATCATTATGGTCGTTTTCATTATATCTTCGGTGGTACGAAGAGCCATGTAGTATGGGTAATACACTGTTTTACAACCGATGGTCCTCGTGAAAGTCCTACATGAAATAAAACTTGAAAAATGTTTCTTTAATACTCGTACGAGTCCACGTAATACATACATACATACATATATACTTACATATATACATACGCATTTTTACATAGGTACGTAAGTACATGTATATACCAAGTTTAAGACACGCGTATATATATATATTTATTTATTTATTTATTTATTTATTTGTATATACAATCCTACGTCAGGTATCATATAACACGTGGGATATTTTAAACGATAATCGATAAATCTATAATCTACACGTAGTTACATGTAGTATCCGTGAACTAGAAATTTCGATGAATTATCCTGGGGAAAGGATAGTATGACGAAAGTAGGTTTCCTCGATTTTTCTTTTCTTTTTTGTTTTTTTTTTTTTTTTTATTTATTTAATCAGTTAGTAGAAACGCTTACCATACGGTTCTATGTACTTTAGGAAATTAGATGAAGGAGAATAAAAAAGGAAATAAAGAAGACCACAAGGAAAAGATAGGGATAAAAAGGAAACGCGGATAAACAGGTGATTGGGTGATTAGATAGATCGATAGATCGATCGATCGTTCGTTCGATCGTTCGTTCGTTCGTTCGTTCGTTCGTTCGATCGTCTGATCTCGACCTTCCTTTTCCACTTTCCCGCTTAACTAACTCGCAATCAGACGATGTTCGAATACGAGCGGGTTTGGGTTCGGGTTCGGGTTCGGGTTCGGCTACTTTTTCAGAACGATACGTATTCACGAGTTTCTTCCTTAGTCTATATGCCATGGTATTAAGTGATTTTGAAATATCGAGGTCGATGTATCTGGCGTATATCTCTTGCCCTGTGGATCCTCACGGGCGAATTGGTTCATACAATTGTGGAGGAGAGGAATTATATACTCCCTCGTATCGTTCTGGACTGGAGTACGTATGTATATGTGTGTTTGTGTATATATATATATATATATATATATATATATATATATATACATATACATATACATTTACGTATAACTACTATGAGTACATGCATGATGGCGTTGCTGCCGTTGCTGGCTTACATCTTGTTTCGCTGATCGATTTCATCGAAACAATTTCAAACTCTCGTCGTAACGTGCGTCATGTATAAAAAAAAATATATATATATAAATAATAAGAAAAAAGGAAAGAAAAGAAAAAGCGGAGCGTACGACTTTCTCGTGAAAAAATTTGTATCCATTTGAAATTGTTGTTTATTAATTCTCAAACATTTAGACTAACGTGATGTTTTGTTGGATATATATATATATATAATAGATTTCGTTTCTTTATCTCTCTCTCTCTCTCTCTCTCTCTCTGTTTTTATTTATTTCTCTCTTTTTCTCCCTTTGTCTTTCTCCCACGTTATTTATATAACAATATAGGATATAACAATGTTGCGATAAACGCAACGAGTGTTACGAGTGCAACAAGTGTTATTTTACCCACACGCATAATTAATTATGCTCCGGTAGACAATTAGGTGAACACGAATATATATGTATATATATCTGTATATATCTGTATATATATATATATATATATATATATATATATATCTTTCTTTATTTCTTTTTCTCTCATTCTATCTCTTTCTCGTTCTCTCTCTCTCTCTCTCTCTCTCTCTCTCTCTCTCTCTCTCGTTTAAAGCCCGAGTCCATTTGAATCGCCATACGAAACAACAAACTCGTCGAATAATTTATTATTTACAATAATAACTCAATCGATTAACAGGACGATCGATTTTTTTCGTTTCTTTCTTTAATATTTCAATGAAATAAAATAATGAGAGAAAGTTGTTTAGTTCTAATCGTCCATTAAAATCAATTTTATAATTTAATTATCTACACATACGAAAGAACTTGTACGTCTTATCACTTCCTCACCTCACCCACATCCCCCGTCACCCACCCAGCCATCTTATTCCATCCTTCCTTCTTTTCTTTTTTTATATCATTCCGGTTTTTTTTTAGGGATATCTTAAAGGATTTCGTGTATACTTTCGAGAACGAGATTAAGGTCGTCCTGTTAATTCTTTTATTTTCCTTTTTCCTCTCTCATTTATCTCGTATCTTGCGTTCCTCGCCCATTCGACATTCATTCTCCCGTTTATTTTTTATTATATATATATATATATATATATATATATATATATATATATATATATATATATGGGGAACACCTTCTCGAAAATTTTACGACTATGTCCTCGTACAACGAAATAGATGGGAGGACTCTGTCCGATTGGCTCCGTAGATCCTTTTTATTATATTGTCTTTCTATTTTTTCCGCTGTTAAGGATCGAAACCACTCCGCCGTTAATAGTATTTGGACGAGCTTGTTTGTTTGTTTGTTTGTTTGTTTGTTTCTTTCCCCTTTCTTTTCTTTTCTTTCTCCTCTTCTCCTTCATTTAGTCGTCCGGGAAATCGTGGAAGGAATTTTTATAGTTTCGAATCCAGTTTTGATGGGATTTCTTTTTCTTCTTTTCCTCTCTTTCTATCTATCTATCTTGCATTTTCTCTCTCTCTCTCTCTCTCTCTTTCTCTCTTTTTTCTTTTCTCTTTGTAAGAAATATTTTTGTTCGACAAAAAGAACGATAGAAATTTTTGTTTTTTCTTTTCATTTCTTCTTTTATTTCTTTTACTTCTTCGTTCACAATATCGTATCTCTCGATTCGATTGGATCGGTGGTTCAGGGAGGGGGAGACCAGGTGGGAGTTAGAAAAAAGTAGATTACACGTTCCTCTATCTTCCTTCTATCTCTGAAGGATACTTTAGAGAAGATTTGCGAGCGTACAACAGTTCGACGTGAACTCAGCTGTGTCTCGTAATTCAATGATAAAAACGAAGGAAGAAAGAGAAATACAGAGAGAGAGAGAGAGAGAGAGAGAGAGAGAGAGAGAGAGAGAGAGAGAGAATAAACGATAATTTCCATCCAACTTTTTCCTTTCTTTCCTGAATGTTGTGTGGAGGAGCGAGTGGGGGTTTGGGAAAGTATTACAGAGTGATTTGATATGACAAGCGAAATTTGTAATACCGTGAAAATTCGATCGGTTAATTATTAATATCAACGCTTTCAATAATCGTCGTCATTAACATCGTTATTATTATCATCATCGTCATCGTCATCATCATCATCATCATCATCATCATCATCATCATCATCGCTGTAAGGTTACGAAAGGCAAGAAAGTTAAGGCTTTACGTCGGTGAATATACGGATAATTATGTAATCACGGCGATAATTATCTCGATTAATTGGATAATTAAGAATGGACAACGGCGTAGAACGATCTATCCTTCGAGAGATAGAAATAGAGAAAGAGTGAGAAAGAAAGAGAGAGAGAGAGAGATAACAAAATATAGCGGGAGAAGGAGAGAGAGAGAGAGAGAAATAGAGAAAGAGAGAGTATAAAGAGAGGTGAAATCGCGATGAAAGAAAAGAGAAAAAAGACAAAGGGAAAGAGAAAAGAGAAAAGAGAAAAAGGGATAAAAGGAAAAGAAAAGAAAAAAGCAAGAAAGAAAGAATGGAAAAAAGAATCGATGGATGAGTACGCGGGTAATAAACGTACGGATTCGATCGGCTTGCTATATCTACACTCGAAACGTAACTCTTTTGCTCTCTCGGATCTCTCTCAGCGGGCTCCAATTACGGGAAAAAGGCCGTTTCGAGCGGTACTCGGACCGATTACAGCCATGCTTAAATCCCTTTAATGCGGTACAATTATCGGGGGCATACACAACGCCACACACGTTGAAAGTTTGGACGTATGTACATTTGTGTGCGTTTTGTCTTGTGTTGTGCGTGTGTGTTTGTGTATGTTTGTGTGTGTGTGTGTGTGTTTGTGTGTGTGTGTGTGTGTTTGTGTGTTCCATGTTATCAACGTATGCTTTATGTTATTTTATATTACGTTATGCATTGCGTTAAATTGCATTGCATTGTATCTACGTACGATTCTTAGAGATCTAAATTGAAAATAGATCGAAAGGTGAATCCCATCGAGATGATATTAAAGTGATTTTCGAGTGAAAATTTTCACGTCGAATGAGATCCATAACGA
>OU427006.1:3822113-3832113 GCA_911387935.1 Dolichovespula saxonica | reverse complement strand
CATAAACCCGAAACGCGAGACGAAATAACAAAATTAAGCGAAACGAAAGTAAAAAAAAAAAAAAAAAGAAACAAGGAATTAAATATTCGTAAAAATTCGTCATTTTAATTTTGTCGAAAAAAAGAAAACAAATTTGTAAGCAAGCGATAATTACACACGCACGTATGCCGTTAAAAATGATCGAAGACATTATCGGATGGATGCGAGTACTTAATGAGAAGGTCCCTGTAACTTAAACGGGCCCCGATGTCCTAGATATTGCCTAGTTTTAAACACACGTTGAAGACAGGTTCGTTGGTAGGAGGGGGAGGGGCGGGGATGGGTAGTAGTACTCTTCCATATAAGAGAAATATATACGTAGATGGATAGATATACATGGGATACATAGATAGGTATAACACACGTCGATCCCACGCTTACAGATGCGTATCTCCTATTCGTTCGGTGCTTTCCCTTTGTTTTGGCTGGCATAGACGAACTTCCTGCCGTTTTCTACTTCTACGGCGCGTTACGCAGACCAATTTTTTCCCTCGTTCTCCAAAGATCATCTCTCTCTTTCTCTCTCGAAGGTGCGAGAAAACGAAACGACTATTCCCTCGACATCTTCATTTTTAACCGATTCGTAGATACGTATGTATATACAAAAACACATTCATATATATATATATATTAAATATAATCTATATTGTACATTATACATATAGCATATACATTATATACATATATATTTTATACAAATGTAATTTTTAATTTTAATTTTATTTTTATTTTTATTTGTATTTTTATTCTTTATACCAACACAAAGCGTCTATCAAAATTATTGCGAAGTTATTAACGAAATAATTACGAAATTTGGTAATTCTTTTTCTTTTTTTCTCTTTCTTTAAATTCCAAGACAAATCAATTTGATTTTTTAGAGATAACATTATTACATTCAAAATTCGAAACAAATTAAAATAGATAAAAATCATTTCTACGAACGTTTTCGATCTCGAGAATTTATCTTTAGCTTTTCAAATCACTCCACCCGAAACATTCCTTTTCTTTCTCTTTTTTTTTTTTCGACGTTTATGTAAAAATTCGAGAGAAAAGAAGAAGAAAAAAAGGTATAGAGAAGGAAACAAAAGAAATCAAATGGGAGAGATATCGAAGATTATCAAATCGTTTTACATATACTCAAACGTGAAATTCTTTCGACACTTATTACCGAGTGAAAGCCGATTATTATGGTCATTATCATATAATTTATATTTATTAAATGCATTTATCTCGTTTGTTTTTCCATGAATAGCGATAAAAGAAACTTAGGTCCCTATGAGCAGCACCCGTAACTTGGTTCGTTTCCTTGTGGATAGGTAGGTGCGTGCCAACGTTCGACCGGCGAATAACTCCCATAAGACGTTACGCGTTTAATGGTCAGATTAGATAACACGTCTCTCCTCGTATTTTACTTATGGAGATAAGTACTTATATGCATTATTATCCTATCTCTTTCTCTTGTATAGATACGTCCCGAAAGAGAAAGAGAAAGACAGAAGGACAAAAAGAGATAGAAAGAGAAACAAAAATAGAAAAAGAGAGAGAGAGGTATGAACGAGTTGAACCAAGATTGTTCCGACGCGGAAAGCAAGCTTACACACATATATATACATATATATGTGTGTGTGTGTGTGTGTATATATATATACATATACTTTTTATATGGATATATGTATTATATATGTATGCCACGTCATAGTAGTGTGACATGATAGAGAACAACAGAATTCCATAAGACAGCCTTAGGTAAAAGTATACTTGGCAATACTCGTATATCAAAGCAAATGACGGTCATTACCACGGAGCCGTTCGAAATTATATATTTCGTTAGATAGAAAATAATAGAAGTCGATATGACGTAAGAATTGACACGAAGAAATTCGACCTCGGTTGACTTATTAACGAGTCTTTCTCTCACTCTCTCTCTCTCTCTCTCTCTCTCTCTCTATCTCTCTCAGTCTCTCTTTCTTTCTTTATTTATTTATTTTTTTTTTTTATTTTAACAATTTAATGTTATATATTAAACTTTGTGCAACTTATTTTTTATTTTCTTTTATTAGATATTTTTATTTATATATTTATTTATTTTCTTTCTTAGTCACGAACATATTTACACGCGTCTATCTATCTGTTAATGAATAGTAAATATAATGTTAAGGGTTACATACCGAATGATATTAATTTCCTTATCTTTTTTCTTCTCTTTTTTTTTTCGTTTTCTTTTTCTTTCTCTCTTTCTTCCCTGCCATAAAACGTAGATCAACGATTTCTGAGAGTGCCTTATATAATTTTGATCACTTCGCTTTCCGAGTTTCTCACACATTTATCTGTTTATATATATATATATATATATATATTTTTTTTTTATATACGTATAGATTTTCATTTTAGCTTTAACTGCAACATATTAAACGGTATCGATTGTTTGTTTTTCTTTTATTCGTTAATTCGATGTTTCTTTTTTCTCGTTCAACTTCATATCACGAAGTTTCTAAGTCACTGTTTTCTAAGAGTCTCCTAAAATTGTTCACTCTCTCATTTCTTTTTCTCTCTCTTTCTCTCTTTCTTCTTTTTCTTCTTTTCGTCATAAAATAGATATGATTAATATGATTTTTTAACGTCTCGGACACACATATTTGCATACGCGCGTATCCCTGTTATTTTTTTTTTCTTTTTAACGTTAATCGTTATGTATCGTATTAAATGTTATATACAATGTATATATATAATATATATATATATATATATATATATATATATATATATATTAATTTCCTTTTCCTCTTTCTCTTTTTTATCTTTTCTCTCTCTCTCTCTCTCTTTCTTTCTCCTGTTACGAAGCGTTGATCGCTGATCTCAGAATGACCCATATGCATGAAGTAAAAGTATATAACCTTTTACTTTAGGGAGACTTCATTTTCGAGACGATAATTAATTCCCGATATACTCTTTCAGTCAGTATACTTCTCTTTTTGATATACGTCGTATTATCCGTTCCTGAAGATCTCCGTTCGAGCGTGGGTTCGTCCATTTAAAGTTATGCAATCACAAAACTGCACACCGATCTTACATACATACATACACACAAACACACACACGCACACGTACATAAATACGTGTATACGTGGTGTGTATGTAATAACCCCTTCCAACGCTCTGGCTCGATAGATAACGAATCTCTTTAAGCATCGTCATCGAACCATATACGATTTCTACGTCCACCGTCGTTCCTATACGTATGTAATTATCTCAGAATAATAAAGTCCAAATTCGTTTTGCCTTAGAATCGTCCTTGTTTATAATACTAAACGTCCGAAAATTTATTACCTAGGCATAATGCTCAAGGATAATAGAATGAAATCCTTCGGCGAATTAACTTCGATCTTATAATACCTATGCATGTCTGCTGCATCTATGTATGTACGCACGTATATACGTATGTATGTATGTATTTATTTATGTATGTATGTATCTTTCTTTCTTTCTTTCTTTCTTCACGAATACAATGGCCTCCGTTACGCGCTAAAGACAACCAAATCGTTCTAAACTCGTTCACGCAATCGGTATTTTACAGTACAATGAGAGCGTACGTCCTTGACAGGAAACGATCTCTAAACGATCTTTCTTCGGGCGAACAAGGATATTTATGTATGTATATACGTATACAGTTCGGTAATATACGACGCAAGGATATCGCAGAATAAAATTATGGAACTAATAAAATTAAATTTCTATCAAGATTTGTCTGTAGAGTGAAAAAAAAAAAATGCAAAGAAAAAGGAATAAAGGACAAAATTGTTTCATCGTTCTCGAATCCTTCGAAATACCTCGGAATGTCATCGGTGGTAATTATTGGATATTATAAAATCGTAGAGAGATTTACGTTAAAAAAAGAAAAAAAGAAAAAAACGAAAAAGTCATTTGCAAAATTGTTTCGGAATCATCGAAAATACTTCGAACATTATCGAGAGATATTATAGGAGGTAATAAAATTAAAATTAAGATTCGTTTAAAACAAAAAAAAAAAACAAATAAACAAAACGAAAAAACGAGAACCAAAAGCGTTATCGAATCATTGCGGATTCTTACGAACGCGTTACTTTAACATCATCGAAGGGAGAAATGGAGAAATTATTGGAAGCAAAGCTTTGTAAAAAAAAAAAAAAAGAAAAGAAAAGAAAAAACGTTACCAGACGTTATTGAAATTTCGAAAGTACGTAAAGGTCGACCTGTTCTTTTTTTCTCCAATTTTCTTTTTCAATTCTTTTCTTTGTTTGTTAAGATCGAAACACACTCGCATAGTTGTTAATATTCTCTCTCTCTCTCTCTCTCTCTCTCTCTCTCTATCTATCTATTTATCTCTCTCTCGTCCTCTCGTTGCACTTTACCAACATTATCCTTCCAGGTTAGCGCGTGGGTTGTTCTCGGCTAGAACGTTGCGCAACCGAGGCAAATCGGCCGATAGGCTCTTGAGGGGAATCCTTTGTGAGCGGTCATATTCTTGCTGTTGAGATCTAAGGTAGTACCAGATAGTACGTACATACCTATTCCGCTAGTACTATTCTCTCTCTTGCAAAGGGGGTTTACTAAATAAGAATATCTCAAATTGACGCCGTTTCTCCGCCTTATTTAGTATAGACCAGATAGTCCTTACAACCGAGAGAATCTTGTACGAGTTCGTTAGAGAAACTTGTTTCGTTTTATACGAGGTGTTAAGTGATTTGATCAACATTAAGCCATTACATTTAAACCACTAAGAATTATTTTCTTTCATTTTTCTTTGTTCGTTTGTTTTATTCTCGTTTTTTGTTTCTCTTCGTTTTTCTTCTTTTTTTTTTTTGTTCTTCTATAACTACGTTTACGATCGGTAAATGATATTATTATGACGTTTATTTTGTATTAATTTCGATTGATAATGCTTTTCATAGGATTGAAAATATACAGAACGATGTAAATCTATTTCTCCCTTTTCTTTTTTTTTTTTTTTTTTCTATACAACGAAACGATAAAAGACATTTCGTTTAATATAATTTATTATTTAACGTAATAATATTAATTTCGATTAATAACGTACTCGATTGAAATTAAAATTATATTAAATTGGTTCTTTTCGATGAAACGATAATATACATTTTCACAATCGTACGTATATGTAAGAAAAAAATGTACATATATATATTTATATATTTATATGTATACGTAAAATCGATTGGAGGGTTAAGCATATCTTCGGTTTGTTAAATATTGCGCTGACCTCGTAAGAAGGACGATCGCGCGCGTATCGAACAATTTTTTAAAGAGTTTGAAAAAAAAAAGAAATAAGGAAAAAAAGAAAAAAAAAAGGCGAACCTACCGCGATCGCACATTAAAGATGGATCGTACGATTTTATTACCATCGATGTCTTTTTCTCCCAGTGGAAAAAGAAAAAAGAAGAAAGAAAAAGTGCATACGTTCCTTCTGGGATGACTTTAAACGCGCGTTTGATTTAAACGATATCGTAAACGTCTCGTGATAAATATCTCTATTATAAAAAAAAAAATATATATATATATATTGAACAACGTAACGCAAACGTCGAATGTGATCGAGTCGTAGGGGTAAGGAGAATGGGACAACAAAGGGAAAAAAAAATATCGAAGAAATAAGCGATGATAGTTTAAAACAGAAAAAAGAAAAAGAAAACGAAAGAGAAAAAGAGTGAAGGAAGAGATAAGGAAGGGACCATTCGAACTTAATTATCGTTTAATTTTCTCGCGCTAGTTTTCATTTTCACGAATCGTGCCGAAACGCGTCACCCTATATATAGACAGCTTCGTAGACGTCTGCGCGCGCGCGCGCTCACTCAGCAGCCACGATTGCAGAAGCGATCTCGCATAGCCGAGGGCAGCTTTGCAACCGCCGAGAGAAATTCTCTTCCTCGGCAACGATCCTCCTTCTACCGAGTTCGTCGGTATTCTAAGAGAGTAAAGTAGAGAGAAAGAGAGATAGATAGATAGATAGATAGGTAGGTAGGTAGGTAGATAGATCGAGAAAGAGAGAGAGAGAGAGAGAGAGAGAGAGAGAGAGAGAGAGAGAGAGAGAGATAAAGAGAGAGATACCAAACCGATCTGGACTATTATAGAAATGAAGGATGAAGCGAGGAGAGACTGGATATACTGACCTAGAGAACTTTGAATTACGATAACATATGTGAGATCTCCTTAGATTAGATTCGTATCTTTTTTCTTCCAGTAAGGAAAACGTTTGTACGATTTTTCATTGATTCCTTCTTATTTTTTCTTTTTTCGTTTTCATTATATAATAATAAAAATAACAACAACAACAATAATAATAATAATAATATTAATAATAATAATAATAATAATAATAATAATGATAATGATAATAATGATGATAATGATGATGATGATAGTAATGATTATAATTATTATTATTATTACATCGTTATAATAATAATAATATATTATTTATAATAATAATATTATTATATTTATAATAATGAAAGTAATTATAATTATAATCGTAATAAATTATATTTATTATTATTACTTGTATTATTATTATTATTATTATTATTATTCATATACATATTATTATTATTATAAGTATTATTATTGTTATTATTCTACGTGAAATTACACCAAGCACGTGAAAGCGGTAGCAAGTGAGCCAGCCCGATGGATATCTGAAATTTTACATAACAATTATTATAGAAAATGAAAAAGAAAAAAAGAAAAGAAAAGAAAAGAAAAGAAATTCCTCTTCGTATCGATTGCAATCGAAAATTGCGATTGATCTTTTTCCTTTCTTTAATCTTTTTTTTATAACAACAATAAGGATTAACGAGCGCGACGAATAATTGAAAAAATTTGCGCTTAATGACGTTGTTAGGAGCGGAAAACGGAGAAACTAAAAAGTATTAGAAATTAATCGATCGAAAGATAGTCGCGAATAATTTTAACCTGGAACGGGATTAGGGGAAGAATATTTCTTTTTTCTTTTCCTGCTTTTTTGTTTTCTTTTCTTTTCTTTTCCATTCTTTTCGCGAACACTCTCTCCTCAGTTTCCTTCCTCTTTTATTTTCTTTTCTTTTCTTTTTTTAGTACTGCCTCTCTCTCTCTCTCTCTTTCTCTCCAGGCGTGTACCTACCGACGTTCAAATCGTTTATAGGTGTATCCGCAAAGTTCTTGCAGCAATGGCGATTCTAAATTGTTGCTTGTGCAACAGCCCGAGGTACCTAAGTACTCTACTCGGCGAACGTGCCGTGGTGCTGCCTTTGTGATGGTTATATGGTTTGTGTCCTTACAAACTATTATAGAATGATTCACGAGGTGTGTCTACGAAAAGATTCTTAGAATTATTGAAATTCGGTTGAAGGTAAAATCGATCGCGTGATCGTGTCGGATGATTTGGATGCGACTTTAAAAAAAATGAAAAAAAAAAGAAGAGAAAAAAAACGAAAGACAAAATTAACGTTTAACGATCTACGGTAATAATGATCGAACGATAACGATAACGATAATGATAATCGATATCGGTAAATAATAATAATAATAATAATAATAATAATAATAATAATAATAAAAATAATGGTAATGGCGAAAGAAGAATGGCGAATAATGACGATTGGATGAAAAGAAAAAAAAAAGCCAAAGAAAAAAAAAAAGAATTAGTCGAATCAATTTTGTAAACTCTTATTCTTTTTCTTTCTCTTTATGTCCTCACAACAACGCGATTCCTTCGTCGATAAAAAATATACCAACTTGGTTCGATTTAAAAGGTAATGAAATTTTGCGTGCGTCATTAAATGGGTCCATTTGATTTTCTGAAAACCAGTGCCCGAAAATAATTAATAGGATGTCTCTCCGTAACGCGATTACCCCCTCGTCGTCATAGATTCTATTTGTACGATTAACCTCTGAACTCTCGATGTTTCGACAGCGATGCAGCATGAGAGACACAAAAAAAAGATAGGGAGAAGGAGAGAGAGAGAGAGAGAGAGAGAGAGAGAGAGAGAGAGGGAAAGAGAAAAAAGAAGTAGTAAGAAAAAAAGTCATTTAATACCTGTCCAATGAAGCGGAATCGAGCAAGAGTTGGCGACTCGATAGAGCCGCTATTTAAACTAACTATCGTGACACCGGCTTATATGCTCGCTCGGGCTCGTTCTCTTCGCGTCGAGAGATAGTTCAAGCCAGGCTAATCGGCCGATCTCCGTGTAGTTTATATATCGTCGATTAAGATAGTGATTAATTCAGTTATCACGGAGGAGACAAGGACTGCCTTGTGTCTACGTCTATCTCTATCTCACTCTCTCTCTCTCTCTCTCTCTCTCTCTCTCTCTCTCTCTATCTATCTATCTCTCGATTGGATGAATACTCGTTCTGAATTACAAAAAAAGGAAAAGAAATAAAGAATAAAAAAAAAGGATAAAAGGGTAAAGGAAGACAAAAAATATATAGGTACACACACACACACACACATATATATATATATATATATATATATAATTTAATATATATAAAAAATGGATACTTCGTTGGTTGTTGTTACAACGAGGACAGAACGGAATTACATTCTCTTTACGTGGGAAATCGTTTTAACCGTACAACCGATCGAACACGGGGTTCAAGTAGATCGATAACATGTACCAAGTCTCTTGAGATCGATTTGTACGAAACAAAGAGTCCACACAGAGATAGATAATATATACGTCGAGTGAATTTGTTATATACCTACACACGTATATATATATATATATATATGCGTCTGTCTATATACGACAAATTCTACTATTTGCGATGGATCTTCACTTCTTTTCTTTTATTTTCTTTTATCGATTTTACATGAGAATAGATCTAATGTTGCGAGTTTGAATAATGTCAGGTCACTCGTTCGATGTCACAAAGAAAGAGCGCATGTTCGAGAAAGAGAGAGACAGAGAGAGAACCCAAGTAATTCGAATCCCGATGCGAGCTTCCGCGGTGTCTTTAATTACGTGAGAGCGAATCTTATTTCCAGTGGCTGACCCAGTTTTACGAAAGAGAAAGAAAGGGAGAGAGAGAGAGAGAGAGAGAGAGAGAGAGAGAGACAGAGAGAGGGACAAGCCCAGACCCTCAAGACGCAAGGACATCGGCGAAATGTTTCGACGAGTTTTTCTGACCACTAACGCCATATGCCTCTCGGGCAAAACCTTAACCACCAAAGCCGTATAGGCGAGACATATTACGTATTACGAGAGCACACGAGAATTAACGAGGACGGAATGACGTTATACGTTTAGTTCGCCGCTTTTGCTACGGAATAGATAGATAGATAGATAAATAGAGAGATAGAGAAAAAGATAGATAGATAGAGAGATAGAGATAGAGATAGAGAGAGAGAGAGAGAGGGAGAGAAATAACTCGTTAGAAAACGTCCGATGACGTTTCCTTTTTACTTACACATGTAAATTCACACACACACACACATATTCATGTATATATGCATGTATGCATGTATGTATGTATGTATGTATATTTCTATAAAATCACTAGAGATTCGTAAAAGGGATCACGTTTCCACGTAATCGCTTGATGATTTCCCTGAAAAGTGTGTCGTGGTAGTTTCACGTGAAAAATTATATAGATACGAGAGGATGAATGTAAAGAGATTTTACCCTCATTTATCATTCGTATACTTACATATATATATATATATATATATATATATATATATATATATGTTTATATAGGACAACTTCTAACATTTGCGATAGATTTTTTTTTACCGATTTAACATTAGAATAGATTCAATGTTACATATATTGGTATACATATATTATGTCGTCAAGGATGAAATTTGTAGTTAATAATGTTTAATTGCCTTTTTTCTACAAATTTCATCCTTGACAACCTAATATATATGTATATATATATATATATATAAGTGTCCATGAATATTATTATGAAATCTAATAAATTT
>OU427006.1:3817113-3819613 GCA_911387935.1 Dolichovespula saxonica | reverse complement strand
AGGGGGAAAAAATGTAATGTTAAATAAATCACAGTTGAGAAAAAAAAGTTTAATACCTAATAAAAGAAAATCTCATGAATCGACGATGAAGGTTCGACCGGATGTTGAAGAAACATAATGTGTGTATGTATATATATATATATATATATATATATATATATATATATATATTTTGTGTATATACCGATATGTAAAATCATTCGTTACGTACGGTTAGAAGAACTAAAAATTGTTCATTCGTCGTTTAGTAATAATTACAGAGAATTACAGTTATATCGAGCTCTATGCTAGCTCTCCTCGTAGTCATCTCGTAGACGTCGTCGTTGTAGTCGTCGTCTTTCTTGTGTCGTACTTGGAGAGCGAGAACACTGAATGAAAGCCAAGAGAGAGACGGCGGGGACTTTAATGCGTGGCTCAACGAACACGACGGGCCATATAATTCTTTCCATGGTTATATACCTACTTACTCTCGAGACGTATATTCAAAAGGTATACTTCTTGAACCACGGAGTTTCCCTAAACGTAGATTACGAAAGACCACCGCGGACGGTTATCCTCCATAGTACATCGTAAAATCCCCAGGATGGAAATTGCTCGTATATCTTCCACTTAGCGTGCGAACGTCGCCGGGGTTTTTTTTTTTTTTCTTTTTTTTTAAAGTTCGTCCACGAAAGCGCACGTTTTCGAACGTGCTCCGAGACTCCAATATATCTCTATCCGCTTAAAACTTTTTCGCGGTTCTATAAAAAAAAAAAAAAAAGAAAAGAAAGAAAAACACCTACGCGACGTTCTAATGATTTTTCGTTTCGCGCGATTCCTAGTTTTTTGTTCTCTCTTTATGTCTTTTTGTTTTTTTTTTTTTTTTTTTTAATAATAATGATAATAATAAATTACTTCCGTACTCACCGGAAGAAAGTTGACCCCGTTTCGAACTAATGATCGATGTTGATGTTATCTTCAGAAAGGAAGTAAATTTATTTTAGATGAATATTTGTTTTTTTTTTTTTTTCCTTTTACAAAGGATCTTGCGATTTAATATTTTTAATATTTAATATTTCAAAGAAAAAAAAAATAAATAAAATCGGTCGGTATTTATAATAAAATATCGTAATACGTAAATATCGATAATGTAATTAATTTTCGAATAATGTTGTTTGCTGTGTATTACGATCGATTGATAAAAAAAATTTTAAGTAACTCGATTACAAATATTTCTAAATATTATGATTTCTATGTATCTTAAATGGATGATTTTAAATTACAAATACGTGATGTTATATTACAAATACTGATCGAAATAATCGTATATAATGACCTATTTTGTTTAAGAAAAATACTTCATCATCGGTTAATAAAAAATATTGATCAAATAATTACAATAGAAGAATATATATATATATTTTTTTCTACTTGAACCTAAAATGAATTAATGATACTTTTTTTCTTTTCTTCATTTTAATCAAAATATCATATCTTTACGCATACTCATTTCCATGTTAGATTTCGAAGAAGTCCATTATCGTTTTTATATTTGATACAAATCATTCCGATACTATACGGAATAACGTTCGGTGTTATACCTTTTGGTTCAGCTTAAAAAGGAATTAATTAGAAACATTGTTCTTTTTCTTTTCTCTTCTCTTCTCCTCTCTTCACTTCTCTTCATGTCTTTTCTTTTTCTTCTTTCTCCAACAAAAAGAGAGATATCCTTTTATAGTACGATTTCAAGATTTATCGTATACGAAGATAAACGTTGAAATCGTTACGCGATCGTCTCGCTTTTTAAACATTCGATGCCCGAATGTCCGGAGGAAAAATAATTTATGAGTTTCAGCAGTTTCACATTGTATTTTATATGTTAAAGAAAGAACGAGATGGTTGTAGAGGCAACGAGCGAGACGTTTTACAACTCGTCGTCTTTCATCGTCTACCACGATGATTCTACGTAAAAGAGGAACGAAGTTGGCTACAGCTACCGCTCGATTCTACTCATTTAAAATGCTAATTGTTTAAGCGGAATCACGGACGCTTAGCTCTTCGACGAAAAATTCATTAGCAAAAAGGAGAGAAAAAAAGAAAAGAACAGAAAAAAAGAAAAAAGAACTAAGTTCGCCTGAATCGACGAGACCCAACGTAAAAATAAATTCAATCGAACACGTTCGTGTATTACGAATGATCGACGTCAATTATTGTTATTAAAACCATATTTTAAAGAGGAATGTAACGTACAAGGATAGATACATACGTACAGCCGAGCGCTCATACACACACACACACACACACACACATACACGTACGTAAGTACATATATATATATATATATATATATATATATATGTATGTATGTATGTATGTATGTATATATGTACATGAACATAAACTCTAAACGTGCCTATGCAAGTACATGAATATTTTTACGTGTGTCTTAAAACTCGTCATAGCTCCTGGCGATTCTTTGAACGAATAGGTAAATCGTTTACTCCAGAAATGACGTCCCGGT
>OU427006.1:3777113-3812113 GCA_911387935.1 Dolichovespula saxonica | reverse complement strand
CGAAAAGGATCATTCATTTTGTGCTTAGAGAAAGAGAGAGAGAGAGAGAGAGAAAGGGAGGGAGGGAGGGAAGGAGAGATCGATAATTCGATCGTACGATATAATCGACGAGGATATAATCCAACGTACTCCCTGATACACACATTAATTCGTTATAATTATTTAACGAAATTCGATTATTCTAATTTACCTCGGGTAGTCTAATCGAACGTCCTAATAATTTTCATGATATCCAAGATACACGGACGACGGACCCTAACGTTTTGCCACCGTTCATTAATTTAATCGCCGTGATTAAACATTATCTCACGCAACTCAATTACCGAGTAAAGTTCTCGGACTTCACTTTCTCTTCACACACACACACACACACACACACACACATACACACAAACACATTATATATATATATATATATATATATATATATATATATATATATATATACCGTTCGATCTGAACACGTCCGATTCCTCGTACTCTGACCTCCCCAAATGGAAGGTCACCTCTTCGCTTTCGAAATGATCTTCTAAAAATAAAAAAATAAAATTAAAAAAAGAAAATTAAATAAGGGGAAAAGGAGAATAAATGAAAAAAAAAAAAAAATGAAAAACATTATCTTATATACGAACTGCATTCGTTAATCGCGATCTGTTAAAATCGAACGCGAATTCGGACGTGGATAAATGTTGCGATTCGAGAAAACGAAAACGAATAAATGAAAAATATTGAAAAAAAGAAGAAAAGGAAAAACTACTAAGCAGATATAATCAGGCGATTATTAGGAATACGAAAGGAGAAAAGAGAAGAAAGTTTTCACGAAATTTACGATATTTTTCACGAAATTTTTTTATAGACGGGGATAAAAATGTATTAACTTGGATTAATAAAATTTGATATACTTCTCTCTCTCTCTCCCTCTCTCTCTGTCTGTCTTGAAGTAACATCGATTAACTTCTCCGTCCTTCTTAAGTAAATATATCGGAAGTTTCTGCTCCTATTCCTCCTCCTCCTCCTCCTCCTCCTCCTCTTCCTTCCCTTCCTTCTGTTCTTATAATTTTTTTTTCTTTTATCTTTTATTATTTTTACTTTTTTTACTTTTTTTCTTCTCGTCGCCTGCGATATAAGTGGATTTTCGTGCCGACACGAATTTCACCGTTAAGCGACCCAGTTCTCGAACGTAGATACGCAACCAAACTGCCGAAATTAATTTCCCATCCGACCTTCATCTCGATTTCTACGGGGACGCAACGACGTGAACAAGAAATTCCGCGTGCGTTAATGGAAAGGAAATTCACGATGATCATTGCTTTGAAATGTTACTCGTTATTATAAAATTCTCTCTCTCTCTCTCTCTCTCTTTCTCTCTCTGTTTCTCTATCTCTGTCTATGTTAATCATTAACACAATAATTAGAAATCATATAAAAAAAATAAAAAATAATCACCTTCTTTCGCTATTATCGAAAGATATATTTCATTGTGATCGAGCGAAGTCGTGACTCCAATTTACAAAAATGCGGAAATACGAGTACGAATATAAATTAAAAATAAAGATATAAAAAGATCGAGAAAGGATGAAAGGTAAATAAAAAAAAAAAAAAAAACAATAATAATAAAACATACAACGAAATAGGGAGGGGGGGAAAGAAAATAAAATAGAAATGGAGAAAACATAATGATCACGTCGATTATTATCACATTTTTATGGGTTATTCTTAATTCGTTGCATGTAAATGAAAAAAAGGAAAAAAAAATCAGCGTACACTGCTATAAAATAAATTAATGAGATAGCTAATAAGATAACGTTAGTGCTGCTTCCGGGCTTATAAATATTTTCTATAAATGTTGAAAGGGTTTAATACCAGCTTAATATTACTCTATTCGTTTAAATACATTTTGTACACACACACACACACACACAGAATTATTTGAGCATAAATAGTTTTGTTGGTACATAGTAGCGGATAGTGATAGTGGTAGTATCATTCAATTAACGCAGCCGGATTAGCGACCTTTCGTGAATTTTCAAATGACCTAACCGCCGGCATGTACGCACCTGAATCGCGTTACTGTTTCGCATCACTGAACAAACTGGAAATTTCCATGGTTTTGCCGACGTAATACGAAGGAAAGATAAAGAGAGAGAGAGAGAGAGAGAGAGAGAGAGAGAGAACTCTAATTCCTTTTCCTTCCTTTACTTCGAACGATTCTTTTCAAATGTCTAGTAATAAGAAAAAGAAAATAAAAGGACAAAAAAATATATAAAATGAGAACATATATATATATATTAAGATAAAAGAGGAAAAAAATAAGAAAAGAAATGAAAAAATTTTAACATAACGATCCCATAAATAATTAAATAAATAAATAAATAATAAATTAATTAAATAAATAAATTTGAATTAATTAATTAATGAAATAAAGAAATAAATAAATAAATTAGCTCTTTTCATTTTACTCATTTATAGCCGATTATAAAATAATTATTAATTGTGTGAATTTTTTGTTAACTTAGAGATCGTTACATATATATATATATATATATATATATATATATATATATATGTGTGTGTGTGTGTGTGTATATATATATATATATATATATATATGTATATATTTATATATATATGTGTATCGTTTGACTTATTATATATTGTATATATACACACACACACACACACACATATATATATATATATATATATATATATATATATATATATATATATATGTGCAATGTATATTTACCAATAATAAATCCAGAAAACAAAGAAATACGTATGTATCGTTTTCTTTATCCTTCTTTCTTTCTTTCTTTCTTTCCTTCTTTCTTCCTATAGAAATAATATAATGTAAAACGTGAGACGAAGGAAAAAAGAAAAAACGAAAGAAGAAAAATAAAATAGTAATTATAACTGGAGTATAACGTCATTTCTAGATGCCACGTAAGAGCTGGTTTTCCACTCCGGGATATTGTGCAATCGTTTAAAGATAATAATCAATATTTCACTGTAAAATACTTCGATTTAACCTATATTCAAACTCGATCGAACCAGACGGTTTTATAATGACAGACTTATAAAGAGTGCCATAATGATAATGCATTCGTCGTCATAGTCGTCGTCGTCGTAGTCGTCGTAGTCGTCGTTGTAATTCGCATTCGAGAACTAGCTACAGGTTTTGTGCATAAAGGGGTAGGGCAATATGATATTCATCTATAGCTTATCATTAGAATCTAATTTTCCAATACCTCCCTGCGCGGGAATCATTGAAATGTTTCGAATGAAAATTATCTCGCGGAGAGGAGAAAATTCCTGGTTAAAAGAAAAGAAAAAAAGATAAAGAAAGAAAGAAAAGAAAAAACCCAAGAAGGAAAAAAGAAAAAGGAAGAGAATAAAAACGGGAAAGAAAGAGAAAGAAAAAGAGAGAAATAAAAAAAGCAATATAGAGAAACGTTATTAAGGATTAGAAATGTGACACTCGCTTATTTCATCTCACTTCACGATCCATCCCGTATGGAATGGAAAAACGGAAAGAAAACAAACAAATGATTATAATTAAACGATGATGATAATTATAATAATAATAATAACGACGATGACGACGATGACGACGATGATGATGATGGAGATAACGACAGTGACGGGCGTATCTTATCTCTTCTTTTTTTTTCTTCTCTCTCTCTCTCTCTTTTCGTTCTTTTCTTCGTCTCCGTGTACGATCAAGTACGAACGATGACTAAATAAAATCGAGATATCATACGAAAAATTGACGGGAGGTTGTCGTTCGTTCGTCCGTACTTCCGAGGTGGTGAAAAGACGAAACTCGGTTGTTATATTACGGCGTTGTTATGCATTGAACCGTATCAAGGAAAGAGAGAGAGAGAGAGAGAGAGAGAGAGAGAGAGAGAGAGAGAGAGAGAGAAGAAGAAGCAAAAATTGACGTTGGCCAGGTTTGAGAGAAAAGATTCTCCTTGCCGAACGGTTTCCTTCCAACTATATTTTTTGCTAAACTCGATCAAACGAAGTAAGTCGACGTTCCTCGGCCTTACTGCGACGTTTCTTCTTCGTCGGCATCGACGAGCCGAAGTTACAGTTATCAGCCTATATCGGATTTTATTAATCGAGAGGATGAGGAGGAAGAAGAAGAAGAAGAAGAAGAAGATGATGAAGCAGTGGAGGAAAGAGATTAAAACGAAAACGAAGAAAAAAAATAGAGAGAGAGAGAAAGAATTAAATGAAATAAGAAAGAAAAGAGAAAAAAAAGAACGAAACAAAAGCAGGAAGAAAAGGAAAGAAAGGATTGAAATAAGACAAAATGCAAAAACGAGATCGCACCTCTTGGCGTAGGCCGAGCTTGTTGTTGGCCTAGAAAACACGTCGGTCGCGAGGGATCGAACGAGACGAGTATTCACGTTCCTGTTTCTATTCCGTGTGTGATATCTTACACGTGTAATGGTATGCGTTACGAGTTCGTACGATGATAGCCGATACATCGGCCCGGCACTTAACTCGCAATCTCTTGGTAACAACCTACGCAATGATTTCTGTTTATGTTAATCGTATCTAAATATTCTATGACAAATTCATTGAGTTATTACCTTGTCGTTATTATTCCTATACACGTTCTGTCTAACTTATTGTTGCAATCGATATCGCACTACCAGGATCGGAGGAGGTTCAGTCATTATTATCGTCTAGGAATTCCATCTTTCTTTTTCTTCTTCAATATTTTTCGTTCTTTTTCTCTTTTTCTTTTTTTTTTTTTTTTTTGTTAAATTTAAACTCAAATTAAAAGACGATCTTTTCAATCGTCACTTATGACACGACGAACGGCGAACTGAACTACCACGACGAATCATAATAGTTCGTTGATTTTTATAAAAATAAAAAAAATATATATATATACCGTTCTAATTCAATTTGGAATATTATCTCTTAACTGTATTTTTTTCTCTTTTTTTTTTTTTTTATTAATTAGACAAAGAAAAAGGAAAAGGAAGAAAAAAACGATCGCCATAATCTGACTAAACTTTCTTTTCCAATGTATACGTACGGTATTGAAATCGTTAATATCCTTAAATATTTATGGCCAATGAGGGAAGAAAAACTAGTGGGGATCCCTTTTGCGAAATAACAATTTTAACGAGATCGTTCTCTTGGTCAACGAGATGAAAGAAATTAAATGAGTACTATAGTCGATACGGGACGCTCGCTTTTATTCGTATTTTACGATCGACTTAGGCTCTTCTCGAAACGTTAAGGAAAATATGGAACGTCTCTTATAACGAATAACTAAACGTATCTATCTATACATTTATCCATCTGCCTATATCTATATGCATATATATATATATATATATATATATATATATAGAGAGAGAGAGAGAGAGATATGTACGTACATACGTACATTCTTAATAAAATTCTTCGTGTGTAGTGTTAGCATAATTGTTTTTGAAACAAGTATCCTACCGAATGATCTGCGTTTTATATCGAAGTACATCGGTCGAACGAGCTCGTTAATCTGCTTTCTCGTTCTCTTACATATATACATATACATATATATATTTTTTCTTTTTCCCTTTTTTCTTCTCTTTTTCATTTCTTTCCTTCTCTTTTTCTTCTTCTTTTCTTCTCTCTCTCTCTCTCTCTCTCTCTCTCTCTCTCCAAGTCGAACAAATCGAAATCGCGACGAACGCGAGAAACGAATTTAATGGCCGAATTACTTGCCAATTCTTTGAGATTTATGTGTGTCGGAAAGTTTATATATATATATATATATATATATATATATATATATACATATAATATATACATACTTTCGCGTTAACTTTCCGATGACGATGGAAGAATATACGTAAACGAAAGAAATATAATGGAAAAATGAATGATAAAAGAAAAGCAGATGCAAAAGAAGAATGGGAGGTGGAATATGAAGAAGAGAAATTAAAATGAAATGAAATGAAACAAGAATAAAAGTAAAAAAAGAAAAAAAAAAGAAAGAATCAAGAAATTGTTTTGCATCGGTTGATAAATATTCATGAAGTCAGTGAGACGATGAATACTCCAGGAAGGCGATAAATCGAGTTTACAGGATGAGTCAACGGGTCATCGTTGCTACTTCTTCTTCTTCTTCTTCTTCTTCTTCTTCTAATTCTTATTCATCTTATTTTTCTTATTCTTCGTCTTCGTCTTCGTCTTCTTCGAGATTACCTTCTCCTTCCTTTTTTCGATTATCCGATTATATTATTGCCTTCATCCGTTGCTACGATATCGTTCTGTAACTAATGGACATAGTCCCTTAGGCAGATTAATTTCATCTTAGCGAACACGAGATAACTCGTTTCGGTTTAATCGAGGTCGACTTCTTTAACAACGAAACTGCGATTCATAGGATACCTCTAACTCCTTGTTACTAATTATACATAGGTAGATAGATAGATATATATAGATAGATAGATAGATAGATAGATAGATAGATAGATAGATATATAGATAGGTATATATCGTCTTATTAATTTTTATCTAGTTACTTATGTACGTATATATCAATTACGTATATAACAATTTGTTAATTATCACAAAACTAACGTTGTATTTTTAATAATATTTTCGACCGGTTGATATTTCAAATAGTTTCAATTCTTTTACTTACTTTTCTTTTTTTCGTTTGTTCTTTACGAATCGTAAGTAAATAAATGATCGAATCACCGATCGATTGATATTTAAGATGATGTTTATTTTCTTTTTTCCTTCTTTTTCTTTTCTTTCACGAATAAATGATTGAACCTTTCGTTCGACTTATAAACAATATCTCCCCGATCGGTCGATATTTCGAATAACGTTAATTCGTTCTTTCTTCCTCGATCGTATAAATAAATCGACGAAAAAAAAATTCTTCCTCTCGATTCGTAATAATATTTTCGACCGGTCGATATTTGAGGTGACGTTTTTTTAATTCTTTTTTTTTGTCCTTTTCTTCCATTATTGACCGTACGAGAATATACGACCAATTTTTTTTTTTTTCACTCGTCAGAATACATTAGGATACGAGAGTTCGTATAATAATAAAATCATTTTACTGGTGTTCACCCGAGAGAGAGAGAGAGAGAGAGAGAGAGAGAGAGAGAGAGAGAGAGAGAGAGAGAGAGAGACGATACACAGTTAACGTTAGAAACTTTCACATCGTTAGTTCTTGCCCCCGTATTCTATAAGTATTACTACCTAGTTACGACTCGTCAACGAACGTTTTACTCTCTTTCTCGCGATATATTTCTCTCTTCTTCTTTTTCCCCTCTTCTTCTTCCTCCTCCATCTCCTCCTCTTCTTAGACATATGTAAAATTTAATTAAATCAGAGAACGAACTTTGACGAACCACTATGCTTGGTTACATCGAACGTTAGTCGATAATAATCACTGATTGCCAATCGATTTCTCTACCTATCCATCTCTCTCTCTCTCTCTCTCTCTCTCTCTCTCTCTCTCTCTCTCTCTCTCTCTCCCAATGCAACGAGCATAACACACAGAGAGTATAGAAAAACAAGTAAATTTGATGACTGGTAAGCAGGAAGCGTAGATCAATATGCATGATTCCTGGTGGGTAATTGAAAGGCATGTTAGAGAATCCCGTAACTAATCGTAACCCATAATTATCGTTGAAGGACACTGCAACTATTCTAAGGGTAATTAAATCTAACGTTTTAAAGCTAGACTCTACCCCTCTCTCTCTCTCTCTCTCTCTCTCTCTCTCTCTCTCTCTTTATCCATCTATATATCTCTTTCTTTTGTTGAATTAACTTTCGATGATGTCGAAGAAGTTACTCGGTGACCGAAAAACAAATATTCATCGTTCTTGTTATTTTTATTATTTCATTGATCATCAAAAAAATTATTCTCGATATATCCGTTATCATTTATATGTCATTAAATAATTATTAATATGTTCGTTGTTAATATTTATCGTTAATGTATTATCATTATATCTTTTTATTATTTTATTATTATCAAAGAGAAAAAGTAAAGAAAAGAAATGAAAAGAAAAGAAAAGATAAGAAAAGGAAGGAAAGAGACGAAGAAAAAAAGTAAGGAAAGAGAAAAGGTGTATAATTAAAACGGGAAGGAATGAAATAAAATCGATAGGAGCGAGTGGAGAAATCGAAAGTTTACCTATACGGAGTCTAGTCTATGATATGACATAGTGCGTTATATACAAGGTGTCGTATTTAGTAAGGGGTTAAGCTTTAAGCAACGAACAAACGTCTAACATCTATGAACGATGTAAATCGAATCGTATGGTGGGTGTTGCGAGTGAAACTAACAAGCTATGAGAGAGAGAGAGAGAGAGAGAACTAAAAACTCTTTGGAGGAGACCAGAACTACGACTACTAAAGTACGACGATGTACGCGAGTGGCCATAGTCGCAAGGACGTCAAGCTATCCGGCAGCCACTTTAGATTTATACGATCTATCAGATCGGCTTGTACCGGTGCTGTAGATCGACTTCCAGATTTAACATATCTCTTCTACACACACACACACACACACATATATATATATATATATATATATATATGTAGTACGTTATATACGTATTCATGTCCGTATTTATGTGTGTGTGTGCGCGCGAGAGAGAGACGCGTTTATGTGTATGCGTGAGAACACGGAACTGTTACATCACAAACTCGATAAATCTATCTATAATATATAAATATATTATTTGCACGTCGAAAAATTATAATACATTAAAAAAAAACCTTTTGTGAATAATGTACCACTCGTTTTTTTTCTTTCTTTCTTTCTTTCTTTTATATATATATATATATATATATATATATATATATATATTTTTTAATGAAAATTATTATTATAAATTTCGACGACAATTCGATCCGTCAAATCGATTCGTCGGCCCAAAAAAAAAACGAATTTACTCGTTGATCGTGTTGATGTAACGAAGTCGTGTCTCACGATTATTCGTTAATTTAATCCTCCGTTGTCACGGCTATAGTCCCGACGAGTAGGTATGATCAAGAGAGAGAGAGAGAGACAGACAGACAGACAGAGGAAAAAAATTAAAAATAAGAATAAAAAGATTCGATAAAAGTATTTTACGACTCGGATGATCGATCTTTCGGTACGCTCGAGATGATCTTCGAAGATGAATACAGTTATCCGAAGAAAATGAGGATCCAATCGCACGTTATCTCTCTCTCTCTCTCTCTCTCTGTTTTTCTATCTCTCTTTCTCCTTCGTTCTCTCTTCTATGGAACAAGAGAGGAAGAATAAAAAAAAAATTAAAAGTAAAAAAATAAGAAGTAAGTGAGTAAGTAAGTAAGTAAATAAATAAAAAAGAGATAGATAAATAGATAGATAGAGGGAGAGAGAGAGAGAGAAAGAGAGAGAACGAAGGAGAGAAAGAGAAGAACAAAAATAACGAAGAAATAGTCGTTTCCTCATACATATTACATGAAATTTAATATGCGATCTGTAGCGTGACTGGTGACACGTATAACACACTACCGAACGGCCGCAGTAGTGCCGTTATAAGCTTGCACGTAAAACGATGATATTTCTACTAAGAGGAGATACGAACAAGTACGAGTATGTTGCGGGATTTTGAGTGGGAGTTAGCAACTATGTATTTAATAGCAATACGTTATATAAGATTATATATATATATATATATATATATATATATATATATATATATATATATATATATATACACAATCGTCTTTTTGCGATCGTACGTAATCATTGGACAAATGTCCGTTTCAAAGCACGGACCCTAACGTCCAAAGGACAATGTATCATTGAACTATGACTGTTAGATATACTTAGTACACACGTACATACATACACACGCGCGCGCGTACACACACACACATATATATATATATATATATATATATATATATATATATATATATATTTATATATCGTATACACGCACGTACTGATTTTGACTTATATATCCACGAGTATCGATAACCTGGGTACTACCATATACGATTTATATGTCAATTCTGGTATGCTCTAATATGATCGGTCAACGATTTGCCCGCGAATTTACGATCGTTTTCGTAGAACTAGCTAGGAAAGTATTATTGCCCCTGTGTGCCTTCATGGATCATTTAATTAATAAATTCAACTCGTTCCCCTTTCGCGTTCTCTTAGATCGTATATAATCTAGAATATGGTACGTGACATAGGTAGTATAGGCCTACACGTTTAATATCAATATGTTATTGGCGTTATTTATTAATCAACACATCGGAACAATGAAAATAAATTATATCCATGCGTATATTAACATAACGAGATTGTTAGAAGAGAGAGAGAGAGAGAAACAAAAAGAAAAAGAAGAAAAAAAAACAATGAAAGGAAATGATAATAATAATAATAATAATAATAATAATTATAATAATAATAATAATAATGATCGACTACGTGGATAATTGTGCTCGATGACGAAGTCAATTGAAGTGGCGAGAGTCGATGAAGTTGGAACAAAAAAGGAAATGAAAAAGGAAAGGGAGAAAATAGTATTAGAAAAGAAATAGGATAGGCAGGTTTCAAGGGAAATAAAGAAGAGATGGGGATGAGGGTGGAAAGAGCGAGAGAGAGAGAGAGAAAACAACAACAACAACAACAACAAAAAACAACGACAATAAAAAACAAATAAAATCGTTCCAACGAACTTCGCACGTATGTAAGTAAGTACGAAACCGGTATGTACTTACATACATTGAACGAATATTGCATACACGAAACGGACCGTACCGTTGCATAACCGGGACTTATGTTAGTCTCCGATATATACCGTGATTACTATTTATAAATATTCCAGATAGTTATGCAACGCGTTGTAAACTTCCAAACTGGTTTGTTTTTCCAATCGTTGTTAGCTCCAAAACGTGCTAAGTGTCAGGACGATGTTCAGCTTGCGGATATAGTATGTACGTACATGCATACCTACATTATGTATTACGTATTCGTAATGGAAACATTTCTTTCTTTCTCTCTTTAAATTTCTTTCATTTTATTTCTTTCTTTCTTACTTCGAAGATTTATTGATTTCAATCGAGCTCACGAAATACTTCCGAAGTCATATTTTTCTTTTATATCGGCTGATTAAATAAAGTCGCCAAGATATAATAGACACGTCACAGTACCGAAAAGTCGTCAGACGAAAATTTTTGCTTGACCGTAAGAAAGATAAAAAGAGAGAAAGAGAGAGGAAGAGAGGAGAGAGAGAGAGAGAGAGAGAGAGAGAGAGAGAGAGAAAGAGAGATACTCGCCAAATCACCCCCATTCGTGCCTGCTTTATATAATCTCTCGTAAATTTACCGGTCCATTGTCCGGTGAGTCTTCATTCGAAAGGATTAAAGGAGATAATAAAGATAAGAGAAAAGGAAAAAATGAGAAACTAAGGAGAAAGAGAGAGAGAGAGAGAGAGAATAACGAAAAAAGAAGAGGAAGAAATAAAAAGGAGAGAAAAAGTTGAAAGAAAGAAACAAAGAGAAGAAGGGAGGTGGGGAAATAAATATCTTCCTTACGCTTGGATTCGCTTCGTGGATGATGATGATCGGGATGATCGATCGTTCGATCTTTAGATCCTTCCTTATATTTCCAACGATTCGTTGTAAACATTCTTTATCTTTATCTCCCTCCCTCCCCTCCCTCTCTTTCTTTCTCTCTCTCTCTCTCTCTCTCTCTCTCTCTCTCTCTCTCTCTTTTTCTTTACATCTCATTGCAAGTAACTCGCGTATATTTTCCTCGGACGACGTCTATCCATTCGCATTAAGTCGCAACTACAATTATGTTGCTTCGTAACGGTATATTCATTTTCTTGGATGTCTCTCTCTCTCTCTCTCTCTCTCTCTCTCACTCTCTCTCTATCTCTATCTCTATTTCATTCTTTCTTTTCATTCTTTACGTAGTACGTACATATGTACGTTACTTCCAACATAGTTGAAATTCCACGGGCGAAACGTACCGTCTCTTAGTCGCAGGTGTTTATATGGTGTAATTATTAAAAGCTTAGGGTAACGGTTAGCATTGACGCCATCCAACGCCCTTATCTATTGTGATTAATAATAAATGATCTTTCATCGACTATCGTCTTAGACAAATGTATGTACATACGTGCGTAGATCGATGGAAATCAATTTGTTTTTTCTTTTTGTTACGACATTCGATTCGATTGATTGATGGGCGATCGGTCGATCCCTTAATTCTAATCGATTTTAATCGTTTAGAATGTAACGGGGATAAGAAAAATAAAAAAAGGGAGAGAGAGAGAGAGAGAGACAGAAGAGAAAAAAGGAAAAAAAGGGGGAGAAAAAAACGAAGGAGGAGAAAAGGCAAATAAAGAAATCAAAAGGAAATCGCCCAAGGCCGATATGCCCTGTGCGCGTATATAGCCGATTTATAAATATACATGTACCCGTGACACTTGTTCCGGCGATTTGCTTCGGCGATTTAGGAATTTGCATGATCGAACGGGTATATAACGTAAGAGTCTTACTCTATATATATTTATATATATATATATATATATATATATATATATATATATATATATATAAATATAAATATATTCACGTATAAACAGATATACATAGATAGGCGTTATATCTATATAATAAAAATAAACACTCTATATATATATATATATATATATATATATATATTCACGTATAAATAGATATACATAGATAAGTGTAATATCTATATAATAAAAATATAATACACAATATATATATATATATGCATATAAAGTATGAAGGAGTGCATAAGCTCAAATATATAAAAATACATATAGAGAGAAAGAAAGAGAGATAGAGAGAGAGAGAGAGAGAGAGACGCGCACACATACATAGAAAATATAGCACATATACGTGTAACTCGTTTACATCGAGAAGCGAGTCGAGCTAAGACCGAGACGGCCTTAATACGACTTTAATGCACGTCGGAGGCGTTCACCCCGAGATCTCCCCCCTCCCCATAGCCCCTACCCCGTTGGGCCTCCACCATAGCCCCTTGCCCCTCCTCCTACTCCTCCTCTTATTTCCTCTCCTTCTTCTATCCTTCTCCCTTGCTCTAATCTCTACCTCCCATCCTCCCTCCCACCCCACACACCCTCCTCCTCCTCCTCCTCCTCCTCCATTTCGTCGTTTGAATTTAAATTATTGGATTTAAATATACATATACATATATACATATATACATATACATACATACATAAATACATATTTAATAGATATATATACATACACACACACACACACACATACACACACATATATATATATATATATATATATATATATATATATATGTACGAATTTTCGTTTCTAAAATCTTTTATCTTTATTTTTCCATGTTCTATCTCTATCCTGTCCTTATATTTCTCTCTTTCTCTTTCTCTCATTTAACGGGCCGGCTCTCTTATGAAATCCATGGAACGCGGTAGACAGCCCCTACAAGTAAAACTGGAATCTTGTGGCGTGGTAACAGGTGTCGGGCGATCTAGAGCACCGGCCAGACAGTTACGGATCTATGCAACGAGAGTGACGAGAGCTTAGGCCAGCCACGGATTACAGAGAGAAAGAAGGAAAGAGAGAAAGAGAGAAAGAGAGAGAGAGAGAGAGCAAGGAGATTAATAATGTATAATTCTAGTGGAACGATTCGGCCCGAAAGAGATGTACTAATTTGCATTAGATTTCTTAGTTTCTTCACTTATCCTTCTCCCTCTCTCTTTCCCTCCCCACCCCCCCTCTCTCTCTCTCGTTCTGGCTTTTTTGCTCTTTTCTTTCTATCCTCTCTTTTTTATTCCTTTTCTTTCTTTCTTTCGTTGCTTTTTTTTTCTTTTCTCTTTTTCTCCTAATTTCTTCCTCCGGTGAAATTGACTTGGTAATTAAGAACGTGCTTGGTAAATTGGATCGACGCTTGGTTATCGGGATGAATCTCTTTTTTTTCCTTTTTTTTTTTGTATTCTTTTTATTTCTTGCCTTCTTCTAATACTTCCCCCCCTTTTCCTCCTTTCCTTCTCTCTTTCCTTGTAATTTCTTTTCTTATCTTTTCTTCCTTTCAATACTTCTCCCCCTTTCCTTTTTACCTCGTCTCGTCGAAGGTTTTCTTCAAACGGACAATAAAAAGCGTTATCATTTTAAAAAGCGAAAGCGAGAATTGAAAGGAATTTTGAATATATCTCGTTGCCATGGCCGGGACATAGAGAGGGAGGGAGGGAGGGTTGGAGGGAGGGGAGGTAGGAGGGTGAGACGGGGTGCGTCGCGGGATACCTCGAGGGGGAGATTTTGGGGAAACGACCTCCTCCTCATCCTCCTCCTCGAGAGAGAGAGAGAAAGAGAGAGAGAGAGTAAAACGAAAAGAAGAAAACAAGAGGAGAAAAAGAGAAGGAAAAAAAAAAGGAAAAAAGAGAAAGAATAAGAAAACGAGAGAGAGAGAGAGAGAGAGAGAGATGTGAGAGGGAAAAAATGCGGAGGAGAAGGGTGAGAGACAATGCGTGCTTTCACGTATTTCAAGATGGACGATGTACGTTAAGTTAACCGAGCGAGCACCGTAGGATTTCGTATGCCGAAGAGGAGAGGACACGAATTCTTATACTCCCGCGGAGGAGACAGGGATCTGTAGAAACATACGGAGAGAGAGAGAGAGAGAGAGAAAGAGAGATAGATAGGAAGGTAGAGAACAAGAGAGAGAGAGAGAGAGAGAGAGAGGAACGGATGTTGAGACGACTTTAAATGCGTCCTGCGTACCGTCTTTACTCGCTTCTTCCTTTTTTCTCTCTTTCTGTCCAATGTATTCTCTATCTCTCTCTCTCTCTTATTCTTCTTCCTTGCTTTATTTTTTTTCTTTTCTCTCTCTCTCTCTCTCTCTTTTTTTTCGTTTCTTTAAAAGAATCCAGAGATCTCTCCTTTCTGTCTCAAAATGACGAAAGAAAAGTATCTACCTACCTACCTACCCACGTAACTCTACATCTTAGTGGTTGTTGGTTATAAAATTGTTTCATTGGTTATATCCGTAATACCGTATTTAATTGCTATGTAGCACGTGGATGGACGTACATCGATTCATCCAATCGAAATAGATCAAAAGCGTAGATCAAAGCATAGATCAAAGCGCGCTTATAATGACCGAAGACAGAGGATTCCAACACGTAGGCGTGATTTTAGGGTGGGCTCGATTATATTGAGGTTGCCCGTAGCCATGTTACAGAGAGATTGATGTAGAGAGAGATAGAGATAGAGAGATAGAGAGAGAGAGAGAGAGAGAGAGAATGAGATAGATAATGTGCCTTGGTGCCTGGTGGCTGGTCGCTAATTACTAATTAGCAATTAGGACTTTGTGCGAGCGAGACGGCCCACGTCGGACTGCGGTTTTCTAGGTCAGTCGAACGTTCAAATTTTGCCCGCGTTCCCGCCTAATCGTGGATGCGAGACGACGACGTCGACGTCGACGACGAAAACGACGTCCTTTCTATTTTTCGTCTATGTATATGTATATATTTTTCGTCTATATATATACGTGTGTGTGTGTGTGTGTAAAAGGAAAAAAAAATATATATATATATATATATATATACATAGTTTTTTCTTTTCTTTCTTTCTTTTTTTTATGTAAATAAATTATTAAAGATAAGATAAAAAAAAAAGAAATAAAAGGAAGTATAGTTTTATATCGTAAATATTATATATCGAGACAGATGATATTTTTCTATAAAAATGACCAGATATAAGGATGAATCATTTTGATACATTTCTTATTTGGTTTCGTCCTGTATAATAATTAATGGGAGGAAAAAAGAGAGAGAGAGAGAGAGAAAGAGAGAGAGAGAGAGAAAGAAGAAGGAAAAGAAATACGCTTATATAATATTATAATTTATAAGTGAGGTTTTTTCTTTTCTTTTTTCTTTTTATTCGCTCATCAAATTACGAAACATTTATTATTAAATCTCTCATGAGAAATATATAATTTACGCATTGTAAATATATATATATATATATATATATATATATATATATATATATCGAAAAAATAAGAAAGAAAAATGAATAGATTACTCTCTCTCTCTCTCTCTCTCTCTCTTTTTATATATATTTTATATTTATATATATATATATATATATATATATATATATAAATAAGAAAAAAGGAAAAAAAAAACGAAAAAACAACATTAATAGGAGATATATATACTTATTAAATTTTTTTCTTTAGACTGATTTATAGATAATCAATTATAAAGAATATATATATATATATATATATATATGTTTATTCTTGGATAATCGTGAAGAAATCGCAAGAATTGATTTTTTGAATTATCGAAAACCCGCCAAACAACTGGGGAACATCACCGGTAGAATTGGTCTTCCACGAGAAAACCTTTAACATTTCGTTGTAATTAACCTCTCAATCGCCAAAGAACATTTATACCATTATTTCCCTAAATCAACGTATTTATTACGAGTACGCCACTATCCCAACTACCATCTCTCTCGTGACGTTCCTCAAGGAAGATCAAACCAAGTTTTACTGAGTTTACTCCGAAAGTCAGAGAAAGCGACGATCCCAACTTGACTGTAAGAATTTTCAGATAATTTCTTCTTTACTTAAACGCTATGAGACGTAAAGTGAGAAGGAAAGAAGGACAGAACAAAAAAAAACAAAAGAGAAAAAAGAACGAACGCAAAAGAAAAATTTGTTTAAATAAACGACGCGAGTAAAGTAAGTACTTGACTACTCGCAACTCGTCGAGATTAACATGGTTTCTCCGACGCCGATATAATGACTTTTAAACGGGCCACTTTTTGTAAGTACATTTTAATCGAAGAACGATCTTTCCTACCAGAGTATTCATCCGGATGCTCGATATCGACCTGTCTTCGAAAGAGAAAAAATGTATTCCTAAGTTTTGTAAGAAACTCGTAAATTAATTATTCCTATATCGCCGAACGACGTACCAAACACGAAATAATTTATTATCGTCACCTACATTACTTCATACGTGGGATGTTTTTAAATATGTTTTACATTTTGATAACTTTTTTCTCTCTCTCTCTCTCTGCCTCTCACTCTCTCTTTTTCTCTCTCTCTTTTTTTCTATATATATATTAGATACACAAATAAATTAATTTTTGATATTAATTATTACGTTATATACGAACACACGTATAAAATCTCTCAACGTGTTTACTTTACAATCGACGATCTTCATATACTTGAGTTTATCGCACGAGCAACCTGAAGTAAGCCGCCTATCGAAATAACCACCCACGTTTATTATATTTCGATGGTATTCAAACAAAATGTATTCCCCGTTATCGGTTACGACGTAATTTTTCGTTTTATTACGAACGTAAATACACCGGCGTCGCTTTAAACGCAATTAAACGATCGATTAATGTACAAATTTTTATCGACCGAACGATTATTACTCGTCGAGTTATCGTGACATTAGCAAAATATTATTATCGTGCAAGGAAATAGAAAAGGAAATGAAGAATATCGTCGTTGGCAATAAACGTCGTACCGATTGAAGAAACCGAAAGTATTCGAAGTTTTGACCGATGAAAAGATTATGTTAACGATTTATCAGGATTCTCCGAATTCGTAATGATTCGTATAACCGTATTATATGGATGCTTAAAAGTGTCGAAAATTTCTTTGCAGATTGATGTAGTACGGTGATCAGTAATATTCGAATTGAGAAATAATCGAGCAAAAAAATCCTCTTGGATAATCGATTAGTAAGAAATCTTAAATCGATCGAAGCTATGATCTTTCAAAGATTATCTGTCTATCGTTAGATCCAATTGCTACGATCCAATCAACACGATCGAAAATCTTCAAAATTACGTAATACGTGTATCTAACATCTCGATATGGATGAAAGAAACCAAAGAAAAAAAATATATATATACCGAAAACCGTCGAAATTAATACGATGAACGAAACGAAACGACAAAAAAAAAATATAATCGGAAACGTTCGAACTGGAAATGATCGAGAACGAAAAAAAAAAAAATAGAACGAAGAAAGAAACAAATGATCATCCGAGAAGATCTATTTATCTCGAAACAACGAAATAAGTGAATCGTAAGGGAGAACTTTATAATCGATCGAAATTATACTCTTTGAATGTATCATCGATACTGACGTCCAAATTAGCACGATTAGACGGATATCTTTGAAATCGTAACAGGACAACGTTAACACGCGTTAATAATATTCGAAACTAACCAACCGTGGATAACCGACGAGGGATGGGGATGGGGATGGGAATTAGGGGGAAGGGCCCAACAACCAATCGTTTGGATTCCTCGAGGATTTCTCGATCTGTATATATCGATTTTGCATACTCGCGTTACTCTTAGGTACTCTCGAAGAAGCGATTCGCCTTTTATGCGTGCCATGGACACGTGCGAACACGGGATCGGTGCCACCACGAATACATTTCATCCGGAACGCTGTTATCTCCATATTCGTATGGGAAACGGTCCGCAACCTGACCACCCGATGCTTTTTCATCTCTCTCTCTCTTTTTCTCTCCCTCCCTCTCTCCCTCTTTCTCTCTTTTCTCGCGTTTCGATTCGTGCTTCGAGGTTCGTGCATCGATTCAACGAGAAAAGGGCGCCGGCTCGCCTTGTTTCAAGAAAGTTTCACGAAAACGCTCTTTATCCACAAAGATCGTCGCGTAACGGGATCGAATGCTAAGTATCGTGTGCAACATCACCTACCTCTCTCTCTCTCTCTCTCTCACACACACACACACACACACACACACTCTAATATACACGTACGTAAACCCGGACAATCTCTTTTCTACGATATCGAATAACTTTCGATTTTGTTTTTTTTTTTCTTCCCCACCGACGATTACAAAGGCCTAACACAGAAGAGCGAAAAGGAAAATTCTATTTAACCATAGGTATAATAACGCTTTATGCGCGATCGCGTACGATAACCATCCTAGATGCTATAAGGATAATAATAGAAATCGTTTGGTATGTTTTTAATGCGATTTCTGTTCGTGAAATGGACCGGTCGGTCTCCTGCTCGCGTTCTAATACTCGTACATACATACGTACATACATACATACATACATACATACTAGTGTTCTCTCGTCTACTCGCACGTAATCGGCTAGCTTTAGTTAACGTTCATGCTGAGAGGAAAACGAGATTCTACATTATATATATATATATATATTATATATATGGGTGTGTGTATGTATATATATATATATATATATATATATATATATATATATATATATATTTGTATTCCATTGGAATTCGCAGAGGAAGGAAGAGAAAAAAAAACACAAACAACTAAGACGAAGCGAAGGAAACAAAGAGATGAACATTATAGAAGAATAAAAAAAAAAAAATCCTTATAGCATCTCGCTATCTCTAATAAAGTTCGTGATCGGAATGAATCCGTGCTAAATAAAAATAAATAAATAAATAAATAAATAAATAAATAAATAATAATAATAATAATGATGATAATAATAATAATTATAATAATAATAATAACGATAGAACAGTATTTTTCCACGTTTGGTATATACGATTCGTTAAAACGCTGAAGAAACTTCCTTTAGTAGTCTGTTATCTTGTTCAACGAGCAGTTCGTCACGCTCATGTATCCCGTATGGTTGGAATGTGTGACCAGATCCGCCATTTTGATTCTTTTTCTTTTTTTTCTCTTTTTCTCTTTTCCAAGCTTTTTACATTTGAAAACTCATCGAAACCGAACCGGCATCGTTATCGAACGCGTTATAAGTCTAATGTTTTTTACATAATGTTTTGTATGAGTTTCTTCAAACGTATTTTGCGGATTATTATCATGATTTTATGTCGCGCGCGTCTGTATATGTGTGTTTGTGTGTGTGTGTGTGTGTGTGTGCGCGCGCGTGTGTATTTTTATGTGTATTAACTATACGAAGGAATTGGGCCGAGTATCCGTTTCCTTTGGATGACTTTCGGGGATCGCTATAACATCTTATCGCTTTTATTTCGACTCGACTGATATAAGAGTAATTTGGTTAAAAACTCTAAATAAAGAGAAAGAGAGAGAGAGAGAGAGAGAGAGAGAGAGAGAGAAGTGAAAGCTTCCGATCCGTTAAGTTATCCAAAAATCGAAGGAACACTCCTAACAGTTCCAGGTTCGTTTAAACGGCTCGTAAAACGATCGGGAGAACGGTTAAAATTATTTCCTCATTCGTTCGCATTTTCTTTTTTATTTGTTTATTTTTTTTTTTTTTTTTTTTTTTTAATACGTTTCACACGATCTCCAGGTACGAGATTAATCGATAGAATTCGAGAACTTCAAGAACACGTTTATCGATATATTTCTTGGATATATTGATAGATGGATGGATGGATGGATGGGTTCGATACTATTGATCAATATTTTCAATTATATTCGATACATATCGTTATCATCACGTTAAAGAATACAAATATCGATAGATCCTCGTGACTATAAAAATTTTCTAACTACGCAATTATTACACTCGTCTAACAATATTCTAATCGCAAAGATCCTAAATCTTTCTTATTATATTTTTTGAAACAAATTTCGTTCACCCATATTCGCGATCGTTTTTAACAAATTTTCGAATATACGAATAATGATAGTGTTATTGTCGTAAATCGATGTATTTATAAATATTAAAAAAAAAAGAACAAGAAAAAAAAATCGTCCCAATATCAGAATATCATCTTCAACGGGTCATTAAGATCAATATTAAACAAATTCGTTGTTACCTGTACGATTTGATTACATCTTTCGAAACAAAGGGAACTTGTTACGATCGTTTCCAACTGTTGTTTCAATGAATCATTCGAAAAGAAACAAAACAAAAAAGTACAATGAAACGGTAATGATATTTGTAGAAAAAAAAATAAATAAATAAATAAAGGAAATTAAAATAATAAAAAAAAAGTAAAACATTTGTTCCTCGTTCGTGTAGAACGATCATACATATACAACATGGACGGGCTTAAACATAACGTCCCTTTCACGAACGATTTTATACGTCGAGCTAAGAGACTTATCTACAATGATCGATGTCACTCGCGATGTACTTCGCTTTCGACGCGCGTATAAAAAGGGACTGCACGCTAGTATGCATATTTCATTTCGTCGGACGTACCTACAACACAACTTCTCTCTACGTTCTTAGAATCTCGTTGGATCGTCGATCTTACCATGTGGATGGATGATCCGTTTAGATCCGAGTCATAACATTTTGTACTATGGCCGACGTTGATTTTATAGTTTCTACGACGTTACTTGAATGCTAACTTACGTTTGTATAATTCCTTTTTTTCTCTTTTTGTTTTGTTTTATTTTATTTTTATTTTATCTTTTCTTCAAGGACTTTCTCTCTCTCTCTCTCTCTCTCTCTCTCTCTCTCGCTCTCTCTCTCTCTCTGTTTCTGTCACTCTTTCTCTATCCGAAAAACTAAGCAACGTTTTCCTACACGTATATTATAACGTCCATTGTAAATAAATACTTTCACAATAATTATTTCTCTTAATTACAAAACTCCAACATATTTCATTTCTAACCGATTAAAATATCGTGTCTACCTGTAATCAAATAATTGTTCAAAGTGAAAGAAAAGAAAGTTCTCTTTCTCTCTATCTCTTTTTCTAAAATTATATATATATATATATATTTTTTTTTATTAATAATATATTATTAATATTTTTATTAATAATATATATATATGTATTTTTTTGGTAATTTTTTTATCGGATTGAGGAAGAAAAGAAGAACCATTGGCAAAGAATTTAATCGAGTAAAGGTATCGATATTTTGTCACGGTATATTACATGGTATACTTAATTTTACAAAAAGTATTCTCGTTTAAGATCTACCAGACTCTCGAGTCCACTCCACTTCAGTCCGTCCGTCCGTCCGTCCGTCCGTCCGTCCGTCCGTCGTCCGTCGGGTTCATCTAATTGTTAAGCTGCAAGTGGGTTAAGGGGTCTGCAACTTAATTGCGGTCAGTTTCATAATTTTTTAATTGAGACGACGGATCACTCCTTTAATTACGCACGTGCAGAGCGACAGAGAAAGCGTTGCCGGTCACCGTTGTCTTCCAGGTAAAGGAGACCAGGTAGAAGGATCTATTTATTCGTGACAAGTTTATATATATATATATATATATATATATATATATATATATATATATATATATATTATCTATCTTCAAACTACTTTCATTGAGAAACCTATCGTAAAAAAAGGAAAATAAAAGAAAAGAAAAAAATAAGAAAGATAACTCGTCCTTCTTCTTCCTCTTATTTTTCTTTTTTGTTCTTTTCTTTATTTTTTTTTTTTTTTTTAGTATTTTTTTTTTGTTTCCTTTAAATGAATCATATCACATTATTGCGTTTTTTTTTTCTAATCTATTCTCTAATCACAAATGAATTAGCAATTCACCTAGGACATTGCGAAACAGCCCGATGAAAAATAAATCTAAAAATATCGAAATGCTTACGTAAACGTTGCAATGTTAGCACACGTAGGATATAAATTGCATCTATGTATGTATCCGAACAACCGGAATAGAGAAGATGTAAGTAAGTAAGTAAGTAAGTACGTACGTACGTACGTACGTCGAAGAGATCAAAGATATTCATCTTTGGTATCTTTAAAAGTCAAACTTGTCACGGATGCACACGCTCGTTCGCTTGTTGCTCTATGAGGAACGAAATTAACCAAAAATTCACGAATCCACGAAGATCACCGTTAACATCCAATATTCGTTCGGACATAACTCTACGTCGTGGAGGAAGATAGTGAAAGGAAATCATGAAAAAAAAAAAAAAGAAACCAAAAAAAAGAAAGAAATGAAAAGAACGGAGAGATGGAAAGAGAAAGAAGGAGAGAGAAGAAAGATCGACGGAATTGTTTAAATTAGGGGTAGGTGGGGAGGGGGGGGTAATTGTGAAGGAAAGCGAGAGAGAGAGAGAGAGAGAGAGAGAGAGAGAGAACAAAATTAAATGAAATAAAATGAAAGAAAGATAGAAAGAAAGGAGGGGAAAAAATATCATCAATGCGTTTTTAAAATAGGAAGTAGAAATTCCTCGAACGGATTATCAACAACGAACTCGCTTTTTGGCCGGTCCTTACGTAAGCCCATGAATTCGCGCGTTCGACATTGACACGCGTTGCGATTTCAAAGTCAGATCCGGCCGGGTTCCGCAACTTCCCCACCCCCCCCTCCCCAATCCCTCTCTTTCTTTCCTTCTTTTTTTTTCTTCTTCTTCTCTTTTTTCTCTCGTTTTTTTTTTTTTATCCTTATACTATATTTCTCTCCTTATTTCTCTGTCTATCTTTCTATCTATCTATCTCTCTCTTTTTCTCTCTTTCTGTCTATCTCGGCTCGTGCACACCTTGAAAGTCTCGCGATAGGTGAGGCCAAATCGTGTGGCTACGATCCAAGGTTTTTAATCGACATCCGGACTATATATACGTCATGTGTGTTATATACCCACGTGTATATATGCACATACATTATATAATATAATATATACATATATATATATATATATGTGTGTGTGTGTATGTATGTATGTATGTATATCGTATGGGATATCTATAGATGTCCAATTTGGAGTCCGTAGAGATGACGGAGCCTGTAAAAATCATGTATCGAGGGTACTAAGAGGGAGATCGATTTTCAAGAATTAAAAAAAGAAAAAAATGAAAGAGAGAAGAGGTATGGAAAAAGATAAAGAATAAGGCAAAAAGGAAGACAGAATCTTCGATTATTACGAACGGTGAGGAATCATTTGCTTGCCTTTTCGGAGACTTTAACGAGCGAGAAGACGAGACGAAACGAAACGAAACGAAACGAAACGAAACGAGACGAAACGAGACGAGACGTTTTGGTCAAACGAAAGGATGGGAAGAAATAAAAGTTAAGGAAAAGAGAAAAAGAAGAAAAGAAAATGGATGGAGAGAGAGAGAGAGAGAGTGGAGAGTGAAGAAATGATACGAGGAAAAAGAGAGAGAGAGAGAGAGAGAGAGAGAGAGAGAGAGAAATGAAAATGTTCGGGTTTACCAACGTTGTGTGACGTTGGAGAGGTGGAAAATTATATCGGCAAATGAAGCGATAAAATCCAACCACAGACGTGTTATTATGGCGTATAAAGACGATCGTAAAATTTGACCAATTCTTCCGTGCCGGTTATAGGGCGTCGTCGGATCGAGGGTAAAGGCGAGAGAGACGAAAGGAAATAAAGAAAGAAAAATGGAAAGTGCGTGAAGGAAAGAAAGAAAGAAAGAACGAGAGAGAGAGAGAAAGAGAGAGAGAGAGAGAGAGAGAGAGAGAGATCAAAATTCGATTTAACTCGCGTGTAACGGGCTGCGAATCGACCCGCAGAATTATCTTTCAGGATATAACGAAAGATTGACTTCGTTTCGTGCACCCTTTCTCCTTCGATTTTCTCCCGCCTCTGATGTATAGTAAAGTGTTGTGTCTTTGTGGTTGTTGTTGTGTAAAAAAAAAAAAAAATAATAAAAGAAAAAAGAAAAGGAAAGAAGGAAAGAAAAAAAGGAAACGAGGAAAAAGAAGTAAAAAAGGAGAAAGAAGGAAAACGAAAAAGAAAACAACCCCTCCTCCTCCACCTCCTCTTCCTCCCTTCCTCCCCCGTATCTTCCTGCCGCGACAGCTGCTGAATCCTTTTTTTCGCGCTTCGCGATGCTTCTCTTGCGTCATTATGAATCATTTCTTTTGTTCCTTTTATTTCATTTCTTTTTTTGTTATTTTTTCCACACACACGCGGGCACGCATATATGTATATATTTATTTATTTATTTATTTATTTATTTATTTATTGAATTGAAATGTGCGTTTATTTATTTTTTTTTTTTTACTTTTTATTGCGCAACGATATTTCGCGTAAGATTAATTTCGAAGATATTAGTATTATACATCGCATGTAATTATTACATTGATATGTAACTTGCGAACCACCTTCTTTGGAATAATTGAAATCATTTTTTCTTTCCCTTTCTATCCTTCCTCTTTCTTTCTTTTTTTCTCGGTTTTTCTTTTCTTTTTATTTTCTTCTTCCTTTTTTTTCTTTCTTTTTTTCCCGATACGACACACATCGAAAGTTACAGAAAGTCGTAAGAGAATTTTCACAAAAGATTATACTATAGAACGTCTAGGAACACCGTTTTCACCGTTATAATGATCGTCGGAAGAATGTCTGGTATGCAGAACGCTCGTATACATCCTCGAAAACGTTTTGTCTCTCTCTCTCTCTATCTCACTCTCTCTCTCTCTCTCTCTCTCTCTCTCTCTCTCTCTCTATCTCTCTCTTTCTCTCTTTGACAGAGCTGAGTAACTCTTTCTCGCGTTTGTCACGGCTATGCTACGTTTAAGAGTATATCATAAAAAGAAGAAGAAGAAGGAGGAGGGGAAGGAAGAGAAGAAGAGGAAAGAAAAACAAAACGTAAAACAGGAGAGAAACAAAAAAGTAAATACGATCGAAAAACTTGGGCGAATAAGAATTACGGTAGCAACGATCGATAGTAATTTTATATCGATAATATCGATAAATATGTTTATCGACGATCAAATTTTCGATCGAACAAGTACGTTAATCGAAGTACGATACGATTAATACGTCTGTTTGAACAACAATATTTATACGTATACATGCAATATATATACATACATACATACATACATATATATACATACATACATATATATATATATATATATATATATATGTATATATATGTATATATTTACCGAGGCCAACGATTATTAAGGAAAATAAGATCGACTTCGAAACACTCTCGGCCTCGAATTATCTCTTTACACGCCTTCTTCTTCGAAACACTTTAGTAAAAGAGAAAGAGAAAAAGGAAGAAAGAAAGAGAGAGAGAGAGAGACAGAAAGAGAGAAAGTGAGAATAATTATAGGATCCTGACGAAACGCTTCATTTTTTTTTCTTCTCCTTTTTTCTCTCTCTCTCTCTCTCTCTCTCTCCTTCTCTTTATTTGTTTCTTTTACATCTTACATATTTGATATATATTTATATATATATATATATATTTTGACATTCAAGTTCTACCTGAATCATTCAGCGTGACTGACCACTTTACTTTTCGCGTTTTCGCGCTTCTACGATTTTATTTGACTTCTCTTTTTCTGTCAATAATAAGTATCCATTAGTATACTCGAAGAGAGTTTACTCAGTCGTTCCGACAATTCGAACGTATCATTTCCGTCCAATTCTTCTTTTCTCTCTTTCTCTCTCTCTCTCTCTCTCTCTCTCTCTCTCTCTCTCTCTTTCTCCTTTATAAATAGATAGCATTAGGGTCTTTGAATATACGTACGAGAATATTCGTTGAACAGCCAAAAAAAAAAGAAAAAGAAAATGAAAGAAAACGATAAAAAAAATTAGAGTAAAAAAGAAATCTAAATTTAGTCGATTAATCGCTGGATTATCTCAATGCATGGTACATAAGTGTTTTAATAAATAGAAATGAGTGAGTTTAACGACTACGTAAATTCATTGAATATACATATATATATATATATATATATATATATATATATATATATATATATATCATCCTCGTTTGATTCGAATAACATATGAATATTCATATTCTAAATGGAAAAGAAAAGAAATTTCGATTCGGTTACAATTATTAAGTCCAACGTTTAGTTTCTAATCTCGTTTAGCCGATTTGTTTAACATTCAAATATTCTAATAATTACAGAATGATCATGTTAACGACTCATAAATTTTCTGACCGGTTCGATCCTCGATGTATGTAGGTCTGAATGTATTCATTTAAAAAAAAAAAAAAAGAAAATAGAAATTTTAATTCAATCACAATTCAATTGCAAATTCATCTTCTGATCGCTTTGGTTTTTTTTCCTTCGTTTCTTTTTTTTTTTTTTTTGATACGTAAAAGTATTCTAATTATGAATGGTTACTTTAACAACAACGACAACAACAACAACAACAGCACAGCTCGCGAATGTCTTTTGACTGTTTAATTTAGAAAAGGAAGAAAAAAAAAGGAACAAGAAACGAAAAAAGGAAATAAATAAATAATTACGATTACTTTCGAAATTTACGCGTGTGAATAAATTTCGGATCGTTAGTACGATTTCCCGTCACGTAGTGTCAAGCAACTGACAATTAGCCTACGACTAATTTCCCGAGTCTTGCTTAGAAAGCAATCACGTGTTCCACACTGGAATCGCATTTCCACGTACGTGTCTTTTTCCACGAATACGTTAGCTCTTTCCAGTTAATCGATCCACAGGTCTATCATGTTAACGGGTAAATCGTTGAATCATTATATCAGAGAACGAGATCATTGACTAACGTTCCTTCCGTAATATTACTTAAATGCGATCGTTAATAATGAGTTACAATCGGTTATCTATATAACTGGACTAATTTGATCTCACATTACCGTCAACAATGAAATAAATTATTTTACAATTAAATAATCGATCGAACGAAACAAAACGCGAGAAATAAAATACATTTAAAATTGAATTACTCGGCGTACACTAAGATTAGAATTAATCCGCGAACTATTACGAGTCGACGTTACGCTCGTATTATTATTATTATTATTATTATTATTATTATTATTATTATTATTATTAATTTTGCATTAAATGTATTAATTCTTAAATCGTACATCCAATCGCGCAAATAATCAATTATAAATCCTACACGATCGAACGAGTTCGCTTACGTTTTTGATTGTTAATAAAAGTCGAATAAATCCTAATTGAATTAATTCTTCCATCAAGATTACATACAGTTATACGTATACGTATACGTACGTACATATATTATATGTATACGTATACCTATATACACGCGAACGCACACGCACGATAATAAATAAATAAATAAATAAATAAATATATATATCGATATAGATATATTTATATATAATGAAGAAAATAAATTTTAAACTAGCGAGTTAGCTTCGTGCTTGGACGAGCTCTCGTACGAAGTAAAACGATACATTTTCAGAGTCTCCACCACTTTCCTTAGAAACTTTCTCCCTGTTTCTCTATCTCGCGAATTACCGAGACGAAGTCGTTCGTCCACCTTGGAAAACGTCAGCCACCGACGTCCTCTTTGCTCGCTCGTTTGGCCTCCGAATGCGTGCAATTGTGTATCTGACACACGACACACACGCGCGCGCGCGCGCGCGCATGCACGACATACGAACACGAACACACACACACACATACACATGGTATTCCTTCGAGGAAATCGAGAAACGAGTATCGATCGATACACGCGAATTCGAAGAAACGGCGAAATCGACGACGGTATACGCCTCGTTAGCCATGCTCGAGATGAAATATTTCTCTTGGCCGGAAAAAGAGAGAGAGAGAGAGAGAGAGAGAGAGAGAGAGAGAGAGGATCCTTTTCTCTTCTTATTTATATATATATATATATATATATACACACATATGTATGTACACGTATATGTCGATATATGTAACAGTTAGAAAGTGAGAGAAAATCATTGTTTTTATAAATTATTTAAGTATTAAACGAATTAATTTTCGAATTATTGTATTACTTTTTGTAGTATTAACGTTGAATGTAAAAAGGAAAAAAAAAACATTGCATTGTTGAGAACACGCACGGTAGCGCGCGCGCACACACACACACACACACACAAATAATTCATTATAAATTTTAACATGTAATCTAGATGTATGTATGTACATGTCGATATTATACGTTATTAGTTAGACAGTGAAAATCATTATTGTTATCGCACACGAATGAATTGGAATATATTTTAATAATCTTCAACGAAACGATCTACTTGGGGGATAATTAAATAGAAAGAAAAATAATAAAATAAATAAATAAATAAATACGTGGCGCGGGTTGACGATAATATATTTTTTTCTTTTGTTGATGAATTTTTCACGAATGATCTCTCATCGTGCTTGCCAGGGGCTATCAGTTTAGCCAACTGATTGTCTTAGTAATGGCCAAGAATTATGGTCATCGGAAGCACTTAGGCTTGCTACATAGTAGATCGTACGATCTCACGAAACGTATCTCACGTAAGACCACCAATGTTGTTGTTGGTACGCTCGAATCTAACGAGCCTTTTAGACATCGTTCTAATGCAGATACAAATGCATAATTCTATTGCACGAACCGCAATAACCGTTCCTTTGTCAAATAATTATTTCACAAATTTTCCCGTACCATGTAATACATACATACATACATACATGCATACATAAATACATACATACATACATACATATATATATATATATATGCACATGTACACACACACACACACACACACACACATATATATATTGCCAGCCAGGAGAAATATTATTTTGTGTTTATATGTTTGTATCTTAAAACGAATCAAATATTTAATAATAATAATAATAATAATAATAATTAAAAAATCGTTTGAACATAAATAACAATAATAATAATAATAATCTCTTCGATATATAATAACAATTAAACAATAATGTCGAAGTACAATTGAAAAGTAATGATTTTTTGATAAATATATATATATATATATATATATATATTTATATAAAAATAATAATTATAAATAAATATATATATATATATATATATATATAATTTAAATGGGGCGATGCATTTTATGATTTCCGAAAAGGATAAACAGAGAAAAATCGAGAATCATAAAAAAAAAAGAGAAAAGAAAAAAAGAATTAAATAAGAAAGCAACGAATGAAAAGGCAAATGGACAAGGTATGAAAGAAAAAAAGAGAAAAAATAATAAAAAAGAAGAAAAAAAAAACACAGAAAATTCTTTTCGACTGAATTATCTGTATGGTACTTCACGAATACCCTTCGCAACCTCTTAGCTCGCGTCACGGAGCCGACCTAATTGGCGAGCGTCGAGAGAGCGATCACGACTGTCCCGAACTGCTCTGTTCTGCTCTGTTCTGCTCTGTTCTGTTCTGCTCTGTTCTGCTCAACTCTGTTCACTTCTGCTCTCCTCGCAAAACTCTCGCGCAGAAGCAAAAGAACTGGATGCCCAGCTCGTAAATATCTACCTTCATTGTTATGTACCCAACGTCGACGGTTTCCTTAGCGACGATTAAACGATATATATATGTGTGTGTGTGTGTGTGTGTGTGTGTGTGTCTGTACATATATATATATATTCACACACAAGCACCATTCGGCTTTACGAGCATTATAAACATCTTGCAACTTGGCGCGTCGACTTAATCGTCTGTCTACTCCGTGTATGTCACACCACACTTTCCATCCGTCGCCGTTCGATCGAATTAATGTCCATGCTCTGTTCAACTTTCAAAAGTGACGATTACAAATTTTTTCGACGGTTATAAATATAAAAGAAAGAAGAAAAAAACGAAAAGAGAGAGAGAGAGAGAGAGAGAGATAGGGATTCATCGCGTTAATTCTAAACAGGCTAAAACGATAACGATCTTAATGCGATAGTATAACATCGTACAATTAAAACGATCCAAGATAATTCAGAAAAAGAGAAAAAGAGAGAGAGAGAGAGAGAGAGAGAATGTTCCGAGACCCGAGTTCCAACGTGATACTTAAAAAACACACGATTTAATCAATCTTTCCTCCCCCCCCCCTCTCTCTATCTCTCTTCGTTCGAAGAAGAAAACAAAAAGAAAAAAAAAATAGAAAAAAAAGAAAACGAAGAAGAAGGAACTTAACGTAAAGATGAAGAAACTTAAACATAAGATAACCGAAACCACGATCAAGGTTGACGATTAACGTCGTACTGTAATAATCGTAGAGTACTATACCGGGCAAATGCAGGAACAAACAACGAGGCCGGGCACGAAGGAAGCAAAGCAAAGCAAAGCAAAGCAAAGCAAGCAAAGCAAAGCAAAGCAAAGCAAGAGACAATGTTCTAGGCTCGGACATCCGGGTGTAGAACTGGATAGCGGCTCGATCAATTGTTGTGTACCACGCTTGGCATTTAGCCGTATAGCCGCCGTGCCACGAATCGTGCCTTCTGTCTATACTCCAAGCCGCATTAATTTGGTACAGTGCGTTCGACTAAGTCAGAAACGACATAGACGACATAGACGACAACGGTATGGAAAGAGAAGAGAAGAGAAGAGAGGGTTTAGGATCGATGCGATGATTATGGCGATATTAGTAGTAGTAGTAGTAATAGTGATGGCGATAGTAGTAGTATTAATAGTAGTCGTAGTAATAGTAATAGTAGTAGTAGTAGTTTTAATAGTGATAGCTGTAATGGTGTTGGTGATGGTGGTAGAGACGGTGATAGTGTTGTTGGTTGTATTGGTAATATACACACTTGTGTTGATCGTGTTGGTTACTACAGCGCAAGATAGCTCGCGGAAAAGAAGTTGCGCAAGCGTTACTTATACCTCATACCAAGCGAGCTGTACGTCTCCCGCGATTGCGGCCACGCGTCTCTGTATGCGGCCACGTTGCTATCTATCTACTGCAAAGCGAATGAGAATGAAAGAGTAAGAAAAAGAGAGAGAGAGAGAGAGAGAGAGAGAGATGTAAGAATCTAAAGGCGAACGCCTAACTCGCTCTACGTTACGAACGTATGTACGTACGTACCTACCAACGTACCTACGTATGTATGTATGTATGTACGTAAGTACTTACGTATATATCTACGTAATCTCTCTTTTCAACCAATAGATAGAACACTCTAGTAAGAAGAGAGAAGGCCGCCTATATAGCGTTTCTACGTACCGGGGCAGCTATAGTGAATTTATACACGGCCACGGTGCGTTCCCACGCCTAGAACATGCGAGAGAGCACTTGGTCTCTCTTCGGCCTAATGCCCGACACTCTTTGCCTTGTCTTTCTCTCTCTCTCTCTCTCTCTCTCTCCCCCCCTCTCTCTCTCTCTCTCTCTCTCTCACTCTTTCTCTTTCTACGACTGCTCCGCCAATCCACGAGCAAAGAAAATCGCGGAAAATCTGGAGCATACCAAAGTGGTATGCGCCATTGTCCTAAGACTTGGGAGTTGCTTAGAATGCAAGGAAAGCGGTCACGAAGCGTTAACACTTTCGTAAATGTCTTGACGTATGGAAATTCGTTGGTTATTTAAGTATAGGATCCGTCCGTTGCTTAACGCTCGAAAGAAATTTTTTCACGTTGGAGACAATCGACGTAGGATCTTCGAATCGATCGATCGATCGATAATTTTGTTATGATTTTCCAAAGACGAATCTACCGATAATCGTTGTAATAAGAGGAGTAAGGAAACGAGGAGGAAGGACTTTTGATGGTACAGCAACGCGTCTCTTAATTATGATTCATCGATCCTGTTAAGATCAAAGTAGATCGCGCGAACTATCTGAAACATGCCAACGGTGGTATAAAAGCTAAATGTACTAAGACTTGGGAGTTGTTTGGAATGCAACTACATCGAATGCATGAAAATTCGTTTGTATTGGAAGGATCCATTCCGTTATTTATTATGAAAATAACGTTCGATTGGTATAATCGATGAAAGATCTTTGAATTGATCGATTCGACGTCAACGTTCATCGATCTATGGACAAGAACAATAACTTGCTATGATTCCTTCGCACTAGTACGTGAGTCTTACGATGACTCTCGAATATAATAATAATAATAATAATAATAATAATAAGAAGAAGAAGAAGAAGAAGAAGAATAAAAAGAAGGAGAAGAAGAGGAGGAATTATTCTTGATAAGACCGAGATACGTCTAAATCATGATTCATCGATCCTATGCTTCAGAAGAGAATGACAGTTACTCCTTAGAAAATTTACAATCTCATTCGAGCAGGTATATCCGGTTAGCTCTGTAATATCAATGCGCTACTTGAAATAAAATGATAACCCGAGGAAAGAATATTCAACATCGGGGAGGAATAAATAAATTTCGATCTTATTTAAAAGATACCTTCGTGTTAGGAACGTACCGTAATACGTTCATTGTATGGATGGTACTAAAAGCATAGAAGCCTATCTTCCCGTAATAGCTTGCTACTATAAAACCTATGAATTTAACATCCGTACTTAGGCATACGTTACGTACGCGCTTTATACACAGGATATACAACGTACGTAAGTACGTATATAAGTATCTATGTATGTATCTATGTACGTATGTATGTATAATATATATACACACACAAACGAAAGAGTATTGGATCTATCTAACAGTGAGAAGATACGATTATTGCATTTTATTTCGCAATCCAAGCGAATATCACTGATTGTCCCATTTCCATTCGGATATTAGCATTAGAGGCGTGTTGGATTAGAGATTTTGTCGCGATCCCGAGCTCTCGTACAATGGCAAAATACCAAACGCGTAATCGTACGCGGTGCGAAATCCGCTTAGCGCCTATCCAACAAACGTTTCGAATTCGCCACGATGGCCGAAAGCGCCATCCGGATTGTTATTAATTTCTAATAAGCGAATGATTAAATTCGAATTAAGCCTACGTTCAATAGCATTTCGCCGACGTGTTTTCGAACGGCTATCCTCGATGATTAGGCACTTTCGTGAATTTCATACGAGAAAACTCGACATGATTTTCTACCATGTCATCACATAATTTCGAAATACTCTTGAATATGATAATTCTGACGAATTCTCTAGTAATAATAATAATAATAATAATAATAATAATAACGATGATGATGATGATGATGATGATGATGATAACGATAATGATAATAATGATAATAATAATAATAATAATAATAATAAGGGAAATATAATCAAAGAGATTTGCCATCAGAAGAGAAACATTCTAATAATGTCGATCGTCTCATTTCAGATTCCTGATCGATTCGAAGAATGCGGTGGCCTGTAGGAACGAAGAAACGCGGAGATTCATAGTTGTTGAGGAACGGGCAAGGACAAGAACAAAAAAGAAAACAAAGGAAAGGAAAGGAAAGGAAGAAGAAGAAGAAGAAAAGTAGAGAAAAGAAAGGGAAAAAGAAAAAGTAAAAGGAAAGAAAAGTAACGAGAGAAGCATCGTGAACGATCGAAGCAGGATCTTCGATATCATCGAGTTAACTGAGGTCCTGGGGGGGGGGGAAGGGGCGTAAACGGTTTCGATTATCACCACGAGGACGATATTAGAAAGTAACGATTTAATGGACCTAACGGAGGCATTTGCCCCGGGCGGGGGCGGTGAGGATTTACCAAAAACGGATTTTTTCGATTTCGTAGTCTCGCCGCCTCCCCATTGCACGTCGACGGACGGTGTCGTATCGGACGAGGAGAGCTTTCTCCATCGTACCACCTGTCGCAGTATCGGTTATCTTCAGCAGAGTCACGAGGAGCACGAGTCGAGCCGAGACATTCACGGGTCCCCGTTCATAAAGGAGACCAATAACAACACTCTGACGGCTCTGCCGCCTGTATCAACTATAACCGGTTCACTAAGTCATCACCACCACCACCACCACCATCATCATCATCATCAGCATCACGTGCGGACTCATCACGGTAACGCCTGTAACTTACAGCAGGGCGGCGAACAGGTGGCAATGGATCAGACCGATTGCGATTATTGGGCCACGGATGACGGTAAAGAGCAAACGTGCAATATATTGCTCGAGGATCTTAACAAGTATTGTTGGTCGGCCCATGCGAACGCCCAGGCGCACGGTAACGATTCCGTCGGCGTGCATACGGGTGGACCGAACGATCATCATCAAACGGTCGGACGGGGATGCAACGCGAACGATCGACAAAATACGGACGGTGCGATATATACCCTGACGGTATTGAACAACGAGGCCAATTCGATGGACGCATTGGATTGTTGCAAGAGCCCGCCGCCAACGTCGGGCGACTCGTGGTCGTTGCGGCCCAATCTAGATCTCGACGCTATACTCAGCCTCGAGCCATCCTCGGCCGATCAGGAACACGATCAA
>OU427006.1:3762113-3772113 GCA_911387935.1 Dolichovespula saxonica | reverse complement strand
ATATATATATATATATATATATATATATATATATATGTATGTATGCATAGAATCTTTATAGACATTTAAGCGTACCGAAGATTTCTAATGAACAAAAGACCCGCACTATCGCCGTTGGTCACTTGCAAAATATAAATGGAGACACGATTCGTTACAGGCCGTTACAGGCCTACGATTATGAAACCATAGACTGAACTTTTTCATCTCGGCCTTGGAATTTAGTCGACACGTTTTCGAGAACCAATCGATATCACGGAGGAGGAGAACGAGGAGGCGGGCAGGGGAGGGGTGAGGGGGAGGAAAAGGGTATACATCGAGAGAATGGGTTGGAATGGAATGGAAACGACTGAGATATCCTTATTTAAACTGATCGTAACGAGCTTAAACGTTTCTCTTAAAAATACGACGACGACTATGACGAAGACTATGACGACGACTATGACGACGGGGAGAGACCGGTAATTTTCGGAAAAACCTTCTCGCACGAGTTACGAGGGTTACCATTATGTAAATAACCTCGTTGTTAGCCAGCGACAAAATAATTGTGAAAACGCGAAAGTCCGTTTACTTTCGTAACACTTACGAAATATCATCGATTTCCCCTACCCCTTCCCCCACCCCCGCCCCTATTCCCATCGGTCACGCTTGAAATGAGGATAAACGTATTCTATATCAATATCATTTTAACAACGAATCCGACGTAGTGTAGGAACGACTCGAACTCGTAAAAGGAAAGAAAGTAAGAAAGAAAGAAAAAGAAAAAGAGAAAGAAATAAAACATTCGCGTAGAAAAAGACAAAAGAAAAACAAGAACGAAGAGAAATATCTTTGGATTTTTGGATCATCTTTGTCAGTCGAACGAGTTCCATTACAAAAAAAAAAAAAAAAAAAAACAGAAAGAACGTAAGAACAACAAAGCAAAAATATTTCAAATGAAGAAAGGAAAGTCAAGTTCCGTCGAACGATGGTACTTTTCGGTTCCGTTTTCGATCTTTTTCTTTTTTTTTTTCTTCCTTTTCTTTTTCTATTTGCAAGACAAAAAGAGAGAGAGAGAGAGAGGGAGAGAGAGAACACGAACGACGATGGATGCACGTGTCCTGGTATCAGAAAGGTCAGACTTTTCAAAAGACTTTTCAAGCCCGGTCAAGCCTGCTTCGTAATTACACGTTGCATCTCTCTGATATTGCGTTACGTGCATGCATTACGCACACACACACACACGCGCATACGCACACGCACATACACAAAAATATACATATGCAAACACACATAAACGCATATACTGTTCGCCTATGGTCGATCCTCCTCTTCTCTTGCTGCTCCTCCTCTACCTCTTCTCTTCCTCAACCTCCTCCTCCTCCTCCTTCCAAGTTCTTCTACTTCTACATCTACTTCTACACTTCTTCTTCTTCTTCTTCTTCTTCATTTTCTCGTACTTTGCAAGACGGAGAAACGATAAATTCAATTCGTAGCTTGTGCCACGGAATACGAGCAAAAGGGAAACGGTGTTGCTAAACGATCGTACGGACGAGTTGCGTTCGACGTTTAACGTTGTTCCCGGCGATAACCTTGTTGATAATCGTTACCTATGCGTTATCGATAAATCACACGATATATATATATATATATATATATATATATATATATATCCTACCCCTTCGCTACGGGAATAATTATTACCGTGGTAATATCGATGCCGGCCCGTGTGTTACTTCGTGTTCTAACAGCGACGATCACCAACTATACTATGTATACGTATATGAACATATATGTGTGTATATATATATATGCATATATATATATATATATATATATATATATATATATATATATATATATATATATATGTACGGTTTACATCCGATAGCGATCGCGAGAACGAACGGTCGACGAGATAGTACGTATACATATATAACAGATTTCGCGCCAAGCTACGAGAATGCTAAAGAGACGACGATATCGATCTCTCGTTTCGCTCGAGAAAGGTTTTTCTCATTGGCTTATTTCCATTCCTTTGCAGGCCCCGATGACAGTATTACTTGATCATTCGAAAATTCTTTCTCTTCTCTTTCCTTTTTTTTACTCCTCCTTCTTCTTCTTCTTCGTCTTCTTATTATTATTATTTCTCTCCTTTTTCTTTTTTTTTCTTTTTTTATTTGAAACTTTCTCGAGTGTTACGACTTTATTTCATCCGTTCACTTCATATTTCTCATCAATTATCACATATATTATGTTATACGTAAACATTAAACATACATATATATATATGTGTGTGTGTGTGTGTGTGTGTGTGTTCACGTATATGATAAATTTATAAGGTTTGATACAATCAGTCATCTTAATTCTAACCGGTTGGCAAAGTGTTACGAATCAATGAGAGACTTTTTCTAAGATTAGAAGAGACACTTAAATGAAAAGAAAAAAAAAAAAAAAGAAAGAAAAAGACAACAAAAAAAAGCAAAGAAAAAAGATTATAATAACAAGACTCTCGCGTGTTGTTCAAAGTACTATCGAAGAAAATTGATCATCGTCGTTCTGCGGTACACGTTAGGCGAGACAACCTTTGCCATTTTGCACTATGCGAACTCCTATTGTTGCGGCCGTGCGATATGTCATGAGATTACGTTGAACGTACGTACGTCGTCGAATATTCTCAAAAGCATTCCAAGAGAGCGACTAAGGTAGTAGTAGTAATAGTACGGCGATTTCCTTAAAGAGAAGAAGAAGAAGAAGAAAAAACAACAACAATAACAACAGAGAGAGAGAGAGAGAGAGAGAGAGAGAGGAAAAGGAAGGGAAAAGAGGAAGGAAAATGAGAAAATAAATATATATATTCACTCGGAACGCGTAACACGTTCGTAGAATAACGCTGGGCAATACTTGGATTCGTTTTAATATAATTCATTAACAATTCTTTTCTTTTTTTTTTTTTCTTTTTACTTGTACAACAATCCGTACGATTTATTACGGAGCCTAAGAGAAACATAGTTTGTCACAATGATTTATGTATACACCGTGAACGATAATAACGTAAATGATCGAAAAATTATAACATTGATGAATCGCACGTTCGCATTATACGAGCCGAATCATTAATGCATTCTCGCTAAGTAAAATCGTTTTATTTATTTATGCATTCGCAATATATTAATAAATTTTCAAAATATGATAATCAAATTATGATTAATACATGAGTTCGATTATAAATCACGTTAATCCAACTCTAACGGATCGAGATTCTACGAAGGTAAATGGTTATAATCAATTAATTAAATTAAACATTGCCCAACGCATATTCTATTATTATTACGGGAATGAAATAAATCGTAACTTTCTATCGTTTTATTTTCTTCCATTAAAGTGTGTCGATCAAGCAGGCATGCCATTTTCATTCCGGTCCTTCGAATATACGTACATATATATATATATATATATATATATATATATATATATATATATATATATATATATATATTTACTTAATTATTTATCCACCACGGAGAAGACAAGTAATAATATACGTGAAACAATTGTTTCACTACATGTATGTGTGTGTGTGTTTGTGTTTATGGGTGTATGTGCGTGTGTGTGTACATGTATACGTAAACGAAAGCAAGAACGATGACGATGCACTTTGATTCTGTAAAAAAAAATCAAATCAAATCAAATCAAAAGAAGAGGAAAGAGAAGAAGGGAAAACAGAAAAAAAAGAAAACAAAAATCAAATCCTTCTTTCATTTAATAAAAATCCTAAGGGAAAAGGATAAGCGTAATTATTTCGAAGAACTCGGACGTTTCGATGTCTTACGATCGATTTAAGAAACGTTTAACGTAAAGGAAAATAGAAAAAAAGAAAAAAGAAAAAGAAAGAAGAAAAGAAACTTGCACCACCACTATCACTATATCGAATTGAAACGTTTATGATGGTCACCCCCGAACCCCACTCCACCCCCTCCACGAAGATTTCGATTTCTGGGTGAATCGTAACGAAACGATGCTACTAGAAAACGAAGCCCGTTATTACGAAAGACGATTATAGTCGAGTTAAAGTCGGAATCGTATCGTATCGTATCGAATCGAATCGAATCGAATCGAATCGAATCGAATAGAGTCGAGTAGAGTAGAGTAGAGCTGGAATCGACTGAAACGAGTCATAAAAGTCTTCCCTCTAAATTCTTCAAATATCGTCTGTATGAATAGGCGTGCGCTTATGATTTAATAATAATCAAATAATATATATATATATATATATTATTTATATTGAATAATAATAATTTAATAATAATTAAACGATATTCGTGATCAACTACTTACGTCGAAAAAGAAAAAGAAAAAAAGACAAACGAGAAGAATAAAAAGGAAAAGAAAATTAAAATGAAAGGGAGAGAAAAAAGAAAATGAAAAAAAGAATGAAAGAGAAAGAGAAAAGCTCGACGATGGCAACGACGATGACGATGACGATGATAACGATCATGATGATGATCATGATAATGATGATCATGATGATCATGATGATAATGATGATGATGATGATGATGATGATGTTGCCGTACGTCTATAAAGATAGGAAAGAGCGTGTGCGATATACTTTTGAGTGAACGAGTAAGAGATATGATGAGAGCGACCTTATAAGGGATACAAACTAGTGTTTAAAGTCACCGCTCCATGGCTTTCACCAATTTAAAATCAGATTGCGATACGCCCGGCGTCTAATCACCGAGAAACGCGGCACGGTTTATATAGGAAGGAACGCGAGGAATCGGGATCGTAATCGATTCAACGAGTTTCGCGCATAGCTCATTATACTTATATCGGCTTAAACGGTCACAATGAATCTTTTCTTTTTTTTTTTTAATTTTATTTTTTATTATATATATATATATATGTATATATATACATGCCCATTCCTCGTCTCCTCGTCTTATCACGATTTCTTCTATCTAATTAAATGAATTTTATATTGGACGATACGTATACTCAATTATATATCATTGTTTCTAATCGAAAGAACGAAGAGATGAAAAATATATTGGATAGTTACGTTAACACATGTCGTTTTATCCATTGATTGAAAATATCTCGAGATATTCGCACATATGTATATGCGTATTATTATGTATATTATGGATGGTTCGACGTACGATTTAATTGTTTATATTATTACGTTCGTATTCACCTTCATATATATATATATATATATATATATATATATATATATATATATATATACATGTATATGTAAATTCTATAGAAATTTATAATTATTTTCAACGTGAGATTCAATTATTTGTAACATCGATATAATTATACACCTACGTGAATGTCAATCAGATAGAAAAATTTGCAATAACTCGTACGATCGTAGTTTTCATTGTTTAAAACATTAATATATTTGTTTATGGAAATTTTAGAATAACTTTCACGCGTTATATTCGATCTATGACAATCGTTATTTACAACGTTCGTATATGTTTTTATGAAAATTTTATAAGGAAAAAAAGAGAAAAGAAAAAGAAACAGAAAAGAAAAATTCGTCAATTACGTCCTATCTGTGATTTCATTATTTATAATGACCATATATATATATGTCAATGCAAATTCAATTCAAATTATTAAGGATTATTTGTTCGTTAATTGCCTGTACATACATACATATATAAATTACGTACACACACATAAATTAAAAGAAAGGAAGTGTGAGGAGGAGAGAGAGAGAGAGAGAGAGAGAGAGAGAGAAAGAGATAAAAATAAAAAGAAATACGAATAACGGCGAGGAAAGGTACGTTGAGAATTGGTTAAAAGGGACGTGAAAATGAACCTTGTTGGTTTTAATCGACCCAATCGCGTCCATAAGTGATATCAACCACGTACAAGACCTCTATATAGCCCGTTAACCTTCTGAAGGTAGAACGGAGGTGTGGCACACCCCCGTTTCTAAACACGAACGTACCAACCTATAACAATGGTCTCCGTAGATGGAAGATTGCGCGCAAAAGTGCAACGTTCACGTGCAAAGGTCGCACGAAGAAAGAAAGACAGAAAGAGAGAAAGAGAGAGAGAGAGAAAGAGATAGAGATACACACATACACTCGACTTCGACTACTCCGTGGACGGAATAAAATTACGTCTTAAGGATCGACATTCGAATGATTTCATTCTAAAACGCTCGCGCCCTGGTCGATTAAAAAAGAAAAGTTACTGGACTTCTTTTCTTCTTTTTTTTTGGTTCTTCCATTTTCTATTTTCTTCTTTTTCTTGTTTCCTTTTTTTTTTTTATTCTTTCTTCATATATGTTTATATATATATATATATATGTGTGTGTGTGTGTGTGTGTGCGTGTGTGTGTGCGTGTGTGTGTTACTCAATTTAAGATAAAAACTAAAAGATCCGTAAGGATTCGTCATCGCGACAGATAATTTCTCTTTTTCCCGATCAATCCCGACGAATTAACGTAAAATATAGAAGAAAAGAAAAAAGAATTATTGATATTTGCCAATCGTAGGCATCGACATTGAATCGTCCTAAAGGATGGATATATCGCACCACTTACGACGTACTTAATTAATTAATACATACGAATCCCGTCCTTAGACCCCCTGTTAAATAATACTCAATCGTTGGATTATTGTTCGATAGTATTTAAAACCCACCCGCTACCCTCCTCACACTTCCCACTTTGGTCGTAACTTTCTGCGTTCTTGTAATTTAATGTTATGTACTTTTTGTTTTTATATTACTAAAAAAAAAAACAAATATATATATATATATATATATATATATATATGTATATGTATGTATACACACAAGGTATATTATATATTATATATTATATTATATATTTTTCTCAAGATAGATCCTAGCTCTTGTAAGCCGATAAAATGATGATTATTAATATTATTAATATTATTATTATTATTATTATTATTATTATTATTATTATTATTATTATTATTAAACATTTAAGCGATATTAATGGAGATAAACCGATGGTTTGTTAATTAACCCATTAAGAAAAGACGAATCCAATTACGAAGGTTACCATGGTAACGAAATATATCTAAGACAGATAAGAGATAATTATCAACGAGATATTTTTTCTATAATACTCAAATGGCCTACACAGAGCCGAAGATGACGGATAATATTACTTTTTTTTTTGCTATCATCATTATTATTACTATTATTATTATTACTATTATTACTATTATTATTATTAATATCATCATCATCATCATTATCATCATGATCATGATAATTATTATTATAATAATTAATGTTATTATTATTATTATTATTATTATTATTTTTATTATTATTATTAATATTAATATAGATATTATTAAAGGAAAAAAAGCGTGGAAAAAAAAATTCTTAACAAAATAACGTGCGATTTGAAGAGAGTTTAAATCGAAAGAATATCTCGAATGGATCTACGATCAAATATATAGAGTACGATTAAGTGTCGGCCTATTAAGTACAAAACCAGATCGTTATAATGATATTATAGATATCGCAGGATTACTCTGTTATGTGAATAATTACATTTTATGTTGTTAACGAAGTCGTAATATATATATATGTAATATATAAACATACATAAATATATATATATATATATATATATATATATATATATATATATATATATATATGTATACATATAAATCTATATAAACGCGCAGAGATACGAAAAATAATATCTATATATAACAGATATATATATATATATATATATATATATATATATATATATATATATGTATGTATTTACACATGGTAAACATATAGAAAAAAAGAGTTATGTATGCGTAAGTTAGAAACACGCAGCTCTCTTCTTTCTTTATCTTCTTCTTCATCTTCTTCTTCTTCTTTCCTCTATTTCTCTTCTTCCTTTTTCTTCTTCAATTTCTTTTCTCTCACTCAAAAGTGAACCGCGACAATCGAAAAAGAATGTATTTTTTTTACATATTTCTCGATTTAGTAGAGGAAAAGAGAGTGAGAGAGAGGGGGGAAGAGAGGGAGAGGGAGAGAGAGAGAGAGAGAGAGAGAAAAAATATTCATTTTTAATTTCTCTCCTTTTCTTGTTTGTTTGTTTTGTATACTTAGGCGTAATGATAATACGCGCACGAAAAATGTTTTGTACCAACGTGCAGGATGAAAATAAAGTAGATGTTTAATTCTTTTTTTTAAAAAATATCCTTTTGGCTAATTAATACGATAATTTTAAATAAATGATCGATACATTTATACATCTATACATGTATGTATATATATGTATATATATACATATGTATATACGTATCAATCATTAATTTAACATTTACTATGACAATTAATGAATAATAATCGAAAGTGATAATTTTGCTGTGGAATAAAAAATAATTTTATGATTTTTAACGTGAACCTACTGAATGGTTCGTCAGTGATTTATGACGTATCTGTCTATCGTATAATACGAATCAATGATTTATAATAGATCTACGAAATGAATCGTCGATGTAACTCGTATTATTTCATTAATTTAATTATTATCGAAATATTTACATTAAAATGAATTAATTATTCGTATTACCTGTGGATACATCAATCGTTGAATGATTATTCCGTGGGCGCGCCAAATCAATGGTTAATTTTATATTGAGAAATAAAATCATTGACGAATTAATCCATAGAATCAATTTTCATCGTCGTTCATCATTTTGTTGTTTATAAAGCAATTGATAATGAAACGTTTCAATATCAAACATATATATATATATATAATTAAATGAAATATTGTCGAATGTATCTATTAAATAAATAAAAATTAGGGCAATTTAGTGAGAGCATTAGAGTACTACGCTCTCATAGTTTTCTTACTAGCTATTTCACATGTACCATATAGTATATAGTACTTCAATGCCATATGAGGTACGTGGGAAAGGAGATATATATATATATATACATATACACACACATATACATATAAATATATGTGTGTGTGTGTGTGTATGTATATATTTTATAGCTGTTCTTTTGCCGTTTACGTAAAATAATTTATTTTTACCAATATGAACAAGAAGATTATGCAGCAATTATGAACGATCAATGCCGGTAAGATATATGTTTTACTTATATATATATATATTTATATGTATATCGATAGGATAATTCATGATTATCGACGCTTATGGGACACAACATTGACGAGCAACTTTCTCAGAGGCAGCATTTTCTTTGAATACGTGATGTGTACATAACAAGGTATGTGTATGTCCTTCCGTCTGTGTGTTTCTGTTAAATAAATATTCCAGAAGCTCGCGCCATTGTGTGAATAACGTACATATGTACGTATGTACACATATATGCACCTATATATATGTACCTGCGTACGTGTACGTCGTGCATATGTGTGTGTATGTGTGCGCGCGCGCCCTCAAAGATTTAGTAAGCAAACGCATTCCCAGCTACCGTGATTATTCGTTAACATTTTCTTTTTTCCTCTTTTTTTATCCTTTTTATTTATTTTTTTTTTTTTCGTTTTTTTTTTAATGGTTTTTAAAAAGCTACATTAGAAAATATCCTTCGTAACTTTTTTCCCCTTCTTCCCTCCTTGTCGTGCATTCCATTCGTTTTGTTTCCCTTTTTCTCTCCGTTTTTCTTTTCTTCTACAATCTTTCCTTTTTTTTCTTTTTTTATTTAACTCTTTCTCTTCCTCTCTCTCTCTCTCTCTTTCTATCTGGATCCATTCCAACTTGTTAGAAAATATATTTATATACGTCTGTAAGGCTTCACATAGGATAGTTCGCTTCCTTTTCGAAATTGTTATTAATTAATTCGTAATTTAGTTATTACAGTACTTACCCCTCCGCTCCCTCCCCACCCCACCTACCCTCCCACCGATGTAAGTATATCATCGTTACATCATCGACAAATCATTGTCATCTCTCTTCTACTTTCTTTTTTCATTTTTTCCTTCCTTCCTTTCTTTCTTTCTTTCTTTCTATTTTTCTTGATTCTT
>OU427006.1:3754613-3757113 GCA_911387935.1 Dolichovespula saxonica | reverse complement strand
AGACTGACGAGTGTATAGTAGTATAAGAAAGACTTTCTATACACAACACACATACATACGTACATACATACGTACATACATACATACATACATACATACGAAATTACGCATACACACGTTCAAAAGGAGTCACACATACACTTGACTCTCCTTAACGTTCTTCAGGCCCTGATTCACGTCATCGGTGAGTTCCTTCCAAACGCTGATGCCCAACTTCCTCTTTAATTCTTGAGAGACCCTCACCTTGCTCGCCAATACGTGCCTGAGTGTATTTATTTCTTCCTCGATCTACGACATATACCATGTATACACACACATATATATAACAATAAATCAGTTCAATCATATATCAAATCGGTGAAAAAATAATTGAGGTTAATAATATCGTATTATTAGGAACGTAAAAGTCGTAAAATTTATTTACCACCAACCAAACGTCTCATCTTATTACATTTCATTGAAATTTTATTAATATTTATTGAAAACAAAAGAATTCATCACGAAAGAATCAATTATAAGACTTCACCACAAAAAGAATCATTAAAAAAAAAAAAAAAAAATTTATATAAAATATTCTAGTATTTATTATTTAAATCCTCAACATATAATCTATTTACGATAAAAACTTTCATTTGTTATTTTCTATATAACACGAAATAATTGCAACTTTATAATATAATGTTTATTATTTTGATCCTCAAATAATCTATTTATGACAAGATACATCTTTTTATTATTATTATTATTATTTAACGCAAAATAATAATCATTTTCTAATATAAATCCTATATCTCGAATATTATTATTATCATTATTACTATCATCATCATCATCATCATTTTACTTTGTTTTGCTTTTTCTATTTATTTTTTTTTTTAGATTTATGATTCTATACAAACTAATTCTCTTATCATCTATCCACTTTATTCTCTCTTCTTTGTCTCTCTCTCTCTCTCTCTCTCTCTCTCTATTTATTAATTAGGACAGTTAATTGGTACTCCAGTATCAGAGCTCAAAGAAGACATCCATGTAACATATATTCATATACCTTAGCAAGTTCCGCGTTCCAAAGAGCTCTCTGATTTTCTTGTTCCTCCAAAGTGAGTCCTTGCAACTCGTTCGCTGCATTGTCAGCCGATGGAGAAAGAGAACCAGCTGGGTGAAGAGAGGCATCCTCTCCTAAGAAAACAGAAACGAGAATTGCGTTTGAAAAAATATTTTCTTCCTTGACTCATCAACTCTAATACATGCATACGAACACACATACACATACGCGTACGTACGAATAACAAGAATATCTTATTTCTCGATCACGATCGTTATCATAATAGAGAACCTCATCAAAAAAAAAAAAAATAAATAAATAAATAAATACAAAAAAAAAATAATAAAAAATCCTAGAAAATAGAGGCGATTTATATCGAAAGATATTTTTACACATTGACAAATCACGCGATCTATGAAACGTTCCACGTTACGATCCTTTGTTTTTCACCGTTTTTCTTTTCCTTTTTTCTTTCGATATTGTTTTTATTTATTTATTTATTTATTTTTTTTTCCTTTTGAATTCATTTCCCCGAGCAATAATTACGTAAATCGATTATTGTCTGTAGAAGGAGAATTGAGAGAGAAACCAGTCGCGTATAGCAGTCTAGGAAATTCAACTTGTTCGTTGCGTAAGTTCATCGTTGTCGTTGTCGTCGTCTTAAGATCTAACGGACATAGATCATTGTCGTTTTATCGATCACATTACGATCCTCCGTGCGTTATAAGAAAACTGCGCAACTATGAGATACCTAACGACACAGTATTATTCTCTCTAATTTTACGCGTTGTTTGTAACTTCGGAATTAAAAAAAAAAAAAAAAAAAGAGAAAGACGAACAAAACAAAATTACTACTCTCGACATCTCGTTGGGATTAGAATTTGACGAAAGAGAAAGAGAGAAGAAAAAAAGAAAAAGAACTCGTGTGAGGGAAGGGAGGGTCGGGAGGGAAGGGGGAAGAAACAATAAAAAGAAATATTGACTAACGATGTACGTGATTGCAGGTTGTAATTAATCACTAGATTAACTAGCATGACGTCGAAGAGATTGGAACGATACTTGATGAGGGGGCCCCTATGTACATATGTACTACTAAGTCGAACAAAAGAAAGGAACTATGGTATGCGGTTAACTGCGTCCTTTTCCCGTTCATAAAATTTACGAGCAATTTCTAACAGCTAATAACATCTATATACAATATATATATGTACTCTCTATGTGTATATATATTTATATATATATATATATATATATATATATATATATATATATATATATATATATATATATATATATATATATATATATATATATATATATATATATATATATATATATATATATATATATATATATATATATATATATATATATATATATATATATATATATATATATATATATATATATATATATATATATATATATATATAGTACCAAAGTTGGTGTAAAACT
>OU427006.1:3717113-3749613 GCA_911387935.1 Dolichovespula saxonica | reverse complement strand
ATAAAATAAAAATTGCAAAGAGCACCACCGGCGAAGATTTGTTGGGACGAAAGAAGAAGAAGAAAAGAAACAAGAAAGTAATAAATCCTGTTGAAAGATTCATAAGATATTTTTTACTTGGTCGCGCAAAGAAGCAGCTAACGAAGAAAGTTAGTGCGCTCTCGAGAGATCCTTGGTGTTATATACTTTGATGTAAAAAAAAAAAAAAAAAAAAAAAAAAAACAGAGAGAGAGAGAGAAAAAAAAACAAGAAAAAGAGAAGAAAAAAGCTGCCTTCGTTAACTTCTTTATTTCTATCGATTACTAGCAGCAGGCTATGTTACGTCAACAGATTACTATATGTTCCTCCGACACAACGGTGACTCATTTCTTAATATTACGTATAAACATTTTATTAGAAAACAAAATCCAAAGAGATTAAAGCTCAATTTCTAATCATAATCATCTAATCAATTCAATCAATTTCTAAATATATATATATATATATATATATATATATATATATATATATATATATTTCTTTTTCTTTCTTTCATTTCTACTACTACTAATACTATATATATATATATAAACATATATTGTTATCATAAATTAGTTTTGAGCAACGATTTAAAAAAAAAAAAAAGAAAAAAGAAAATAAAATAAAGAAGAAGAAAAATCATCGTATTACTTCCATTGAAATTAATTAAAATGAATAATTATTTACGACGTTAATAATTATTGATTAGTTCGGTCAATTAAATATTTATATTCGTTCGATCGTTTCAAACGGACTTAGGGAACATGCAATGACATTAATAACGATGAGTAGTAGTATTAATCGAAACGTGATCGGTCGATGACTGAAGACACGAGCCAAGTACTTTATGTTATACGTGATCACAAACACTTCAATATGATCGACGAGATTGTACAAGAGCACGAGTTTGACGTAAATCATAATTTTTTTTTCTTCTCTCTCTCTCTCTCTCTTTCTTTCTTTCTTTCTCCTCCATCATTTTTTTTTCTCTTTCTTTTTCTTTTCCCTCGCATAAATAGCGCTCTTTGGGCTACGATCCTCTTGAATATTTCACTTGTAAAGATCTGCCTGTTCGTCGTAATCGCCTCTCAATTGATTTTCGATTGACATATTATACGATGTTCGAAGTAAAATTAAACGAAAGTATATATATCAAATAGACAAGACCACTCGAAACGATGAGTTGCGTTCGATCTAATCTATAGAAAAAAATTAAAAAAAAAAAAAAAAAATGAAAACAAAGATCATCGATCTATGGATCTAAAAATAAGAATTGGCTCAAGTGCCCGTCGTGTTGATTTAAAATTTGTTTACAATTAAAATCGATCGTTTTCGTGGAAAACGAAAAAAAAAAGGATTGACGCGCATAAATGACGATGAACTTTATTTTAAATCTGATCTTTTAAAAAGACCTCTATAGATCTAAAAAAAAAAAAAAGATACAAAGAACAAAAAAGAAAACGAATTCGTATCCTGTTAATAAAAAATATATAAGCGAACTAAAATTAATAACCCTAACCAGTCCTTCTCTTCACGTTTATACGTTCTATGTATCCTACTAACCACATTGATCGAGTGGGATCTCTCGTGATCCACTGGTTCACCTTCAATAAAGTAGAAAATATCATCTCGATCGGGAGGACCACCCACTCTCAACAAAGATCTCCCCTTCTTTTTACTTTATAACACGTACGCACAGAATCGACGATACATTGAAATTAATTCTTAACGTTAATACCATTAAACTCGATTTTCCAAACGTATATTTACGTTTTACGTAATTTTTTATTATAAAAATATTAAACGAAAAAATTATTAGCGTGTACCCCCTAAGTTTCTTTCGCGCCACGCTACGAACGACTATGAAAAAGAGGAGAGAAACTTATGAGACACCCTAATAATTTTTTCGTTATTGAAAATATTATTATAATTAATAATATTTTCAATAAATAAAATGAATTAAAAATAACGAAGTTTATTTCCTTTGGAGTCAAATCAATGGATCAATAAATTAAGTAATAAAATCGTTGCTAGTAAGTAACGATTAAATTCTTTACTCGCTTACAATGTGAATCGAATATAATATAAACGTAAAATGCATGCATTCGTGCGTACGTACGTACGTACGTACGAACCGATGTTTACGAGGTTGATACGTAATAGTAAGTCATTCAAATTATTAAGTAACTATGTTTTGTCTGGCCAACGACGTACGTATTTAGAAAAGAAAAAGAGAAATGTTCGAGTTATGCACGAGAAATGATTTTCTTAAAAACAAATTACCTGTACGCGTATAATTAAATTTTTTTGTTTCTTTTTTTTTTTCCTTACAGTAAAGTAATTTCAAAATAATACGAATTAAAACCGATCAGATATATTTAGGATTTTTTTTTAATACGATTAATTGATCTTTAATTAATCAAATTAAAATAATGAGATACATTTAGTAACGTATAATATTAATTACTTCATGTAAGTAATGATCACTTTCAAAATTATTAAATTTAAATAATCATATATATAAATATATAAATATATATATATACCTACTAATTAAAGAAGTAATAATTACCTATTGATATAAATACATATGTATTTCGTTTCGAAATAATGATAAGATATTGAACATGACCTTTGCTTATCGACGTAGCAATCCTTATCTTTACCAGCCATGTATTATACTTATCGTGAATAATACACACACACGCACACACACAAACAAGCATTAACGCCACACAAACACGCATATATTCTTACTCTAACTTTTTATTTTTCGAACTTCTCTTTTGTTCCCTCTTTATTATTATTATTCTTTTTTTTATACACGATACGCAATGTTTACGACCCGTTTCCTATATGTTATCCACTGTAATGTCCTATATAAAGTACAATATTTTATTTCAAAGCTTTGAATGTAGTTGTAATACTAACGAACCCTGATATTTTATAATACTATATAACACGAATATTCCGAACGTGTTCGGTTAGGTTAGGTCAGTGCACGTACTTATTTCTTGCACGCACATATACCCGATAATAGGAGCGCGGGGGAGTGGGCGGGGGGAGTGGAGGTTTGGGGCAAACAAGAAAAAATACAAAAAGATAAGAAAGAAGAGAAAAGTTTACTTCCAAAGAATGCATGATGCATGTTCTCGTAAAAAAAAAGAAAGAAAAGAAAAATCTATGTGAAAAATGCGATCCCACAATTCGTTACGACTACTACCACGTACGCGTTTTCAAAACCATATATATCTTCGCGCGGATGATGACTGCAACGGAAAAAGAAGAAAAATAACTAAAAAAGAAAAAACTCGATGGAGGAAAATTTACGACGATAAAATCGATTTAGAAAAAAATAACAAAAAAGAAAATATTCGGAACACGCGGCGTCTTTTATTGGACAGATAAGATACATACTGTATGTTTCATGATTATTACGGATAAATAGAAAATAAATAAATAAATAAAATATCGCGAACTATTTAAAATCAACGAACAATATCCCTCCAATGGCTTCTTCGTCCTCGCTAAAGAGTCAATCAAGCCGCTAAGAAACGAAACGTTCTTTGCTAATTACGTTTATCCAATTACTATGCCTCGGTTAGAACGAGAATAAACGTGAGCCGGCTTTTCCGTTTGATGGGATACATCAGAGAAAAAGAAAAAGAGAGAGAGAGAGAGAGAGGAGAGAGATAAATAAGGACAAAGATAGAGATAAAGATAAATATAGATATAAAGATAAAGATAGATTTTCCTCGAATATAAAATCACCAATTTGAACAATTGTAATCAGTTCAATACCCCGAATGTTCTAACCTAAAAATCGATATTAATTATACTTTCCTATTATACATACATAAATAAATAAATAAATATATATATATATATATATATATATATATATATATATATATATATATATATATATGAACACATACGCATAGGGACATACATATATTGAGGACAATAATTTTCGTTAATTAATAATAATACGAAAAAGAAATGATCATTAAATCATCTTCCTCGAACGTTACATGAAAGGCGTAGTAATACACGGCGAAACTACACATATGTGCGTCGGTAGTATAGCAGCTGTGATTACGTTCACGTAAAAATGCGCTTAGGTTAGAACTACTTCCTTTCTCCCTCTCCCACTCCCTCTCTGTAACTCTGTCTCACTGTCTCTCTCTCTTTCTCTACATATATATCTATATCTATCTCTCTTCGTTACGCCGCCAACATGGAACGCATTTCGTCGACCATACGTAATAGGCACAAATCGTAAAAACATCGTCAATTATTATAATCCGATAAAACTACATCGATATAAAAGCAATATAAAAGAGAAATATAGATATATGCGTGTTTATACATATATACATATATATAAATATATATATATATATATATGTATATTATAATTAATTCGATATTCCTATCTATCTATCTATCTCTTTCTATCTCACCTGTTGGTACGTTGCTCATCTTGTTGTCGTCGTTGAAACGAAGTAGTTCTGGGTACTAAGGAAAGATCTTTCGTCCGCTTAATAAGACACTCCTCGTATTTGTCTCGATATTTTTCGTTAAATTCTTAATAATACACTGGGAACGTGATAGTTCGAAATTTGGAAAAAGGCACGTTCGACGACGTTATTGGTAAAGAAAATACGCGAGACCAGAAGACGTGTTGTTCTCCGTCACCGGGTCGAGATCGATTCTTTCTGAGTGCCGTGCGTCGAATGTCGCGTCAGCCATATTGGAGCTGACGCCGTCGTTATCAGCGCCGCCAAGCGGCCGCTCATCGAACGATCGGTGTCGATAAGAAAGAAAAGTGATAGTAATGTCGACGCGCACGAGTAATCGATTTTATCGATCGATCGACGTTAATATTTATTATTTCTTTCGTGCCTTATTCGAAATCATTGAACATTTTTGTTATACGTATATATATATATACACACACATATATATGTGTGTGTTGTGTGTGTATATATAAATAAGTTAAATAAGATATGTATGTATATACATATATTATTCGGGTTAACGAGAGACTTACTCCGAGTTCTTCCTTAATAACGTTTATTTTTCATTTCCTATTTATCTATGTACAGTTATATACTGGCTCATCTATACATACATATATATATATATATATATATATATATATATATGCACATATATATATGTATATACTTATAGCAACTTAAACATGATAATTAATAACTTCTAAAAATTTGCGAACTCGTTATAGAAATGTTTCTATACAACGCAACGATCCGTTCAATGTACATAATATAAAGACTAATATTTTTATTTCGTCTTACATTGCCTTCCTTTTTCTTACAGGATCAATTAATATTATCCCTCCTGGTTCCAAGTAAATGCCATGGATGTTTTTAGTTATTTTCTTTTTTTTTTCATTTTTCTTATTCTTTTTTTCTTTTTTTTTTTTTTCATTGGATGATCGTATAATTACGTCATTACGAAGCGTAAAAATTGTTGATATTGCACAGATGTCAATTCCTACGTGGATTCAGCGTACACGCGCGCTATTGTTATTATTTTAACGTGTCCATTTTCTATGGATTTTCTTATCGATGCGGATATTTGTATGTGTTTGTGTATCCATGCATGTAAGCATGTAATGCGTGTATGTATGTATGTCACGTAATGATGGTGTGCGTTTATCTGTACGTTATCTTGGATTACATTTTATCATCGATCGGTAAAGTTTTATTAATTAAGATCTTCCATCGTACGATTCTACGATAGAACCTCGATTTTTATCTGCGTTTTATTGTTTTTTTTATTTTTTTCCATAATTTAACGATCCCTCTTTTCCACCTTATCCCTTTCTTATTTTACGAATACAAACATATTCAGTCGGTTGATTTATTCGAACTGATTGTTACATGCTAATATATTGGTCAACGTGTTTCTTAAAATTTTCGAAAAGCTTTTAACACGAACGAAAGAATACATTGTTATTTTCTAGCAGTTTGATAACAATGTTTTTCGGATTGTCGAGAATTTCGACGCGATCGAGGCTCTATCATGACGAAACTCACACATAATTTACTTCGATTTCCTTCGTAAGATCTGTAATTATGATTTATCGTCATTATTATTATTATTATTAGTGTTAGTATTATTAATGTTATTGTTGTTGTTGTTATTATTAGTATTATTATTATTATTATTATTAGTATTAATATTATTATTAATTATCGACATCTCGAATCTCGATAGAGAACGCTTGATTTCTAGGAAGCGTATCTAGATAGTCAGAGACTGTCTTAAAAGATTCGGAGAAATTAGCTCTTATCCTCGCAATATGGCGACGAACAAATCGAAAAAGCATTTAGCAATGTTGTTGTTCAATATTCATTCTTGTTCGATTTTGTACTTTGTGTATATATTATACCAATTTTTATATACCTTCATATATACGAGTATATATGTATGTATGTGTGTATGTTTCGGTGCGTGCATGCGTATGTGTATGTGTGTGTGCGTGTGTGTATGCGTATGTGTTTACGTCCACCGTTAATTTCTTACAAATGTTTCGTTGAAGTGATTGAGGGAACAGAAAAAAAAAAGAAAAAGAAAGAAAAAACGTGAAATCACAAAAATCATAGCAATTAATAGAAATTCTTTTCGATCGTTCGTAATAAAATTCATTGCGTTTTTGTATTCTTTTTCTTTCTTTCTTTCTTTCTCTGTTGTTTTCTGTTTTTGGTTTGTTTTGTCTTGTTTTTTCTTTATCCTCTAAACGATAATTTCTAATACAATTACACAACACTCGTGAAGATTCTAACGCAGAGAGCTAGGAGCCAAGCCGCTAAGCTAAGCTGACGGATTTAGAAGCTCTTTAAGTCCATATATATTCTTCCTTAATCCGAATTCTAATCAATTCAAATCGGCGTGGGAGACAACGACGTTGGCACAACGAATTATCCGATCGTAATCGATAAATTTTAAATTTCTTTTTTTTCCCGATCACGTTCGAAACGCTTTGAAATTTGATGCACGGTGTATTCGTTAATACGATCGATATAATTAATAATAAGATGAAAGTATTATTATGTTTTAAGAAGTTCGATTTAACCAACGAGTGTAAATTCATTTCGATAAATAAAAAATATCGGAAAAAAAGTTAAAGTGATCGCGCATTTAATTTGGAAAATACGTTCCAATAACTTATTTAATCTCGGCATAACAGCGGTAGTATCTTTTTGTTTCGTTTTGTCTTTTGTTTACTTTTTCTCTTTTTAATTAATTAGCGTTGAATGAACTACTTAAAGAAAAAAAGAAAATAAACAAATAAAATAAAACGAAAATAAAAAATTGATAAGTACGAGCGTTATGATACAAACGTTTTATATGTATGTATGTATGTACATAGAATCGCAAGAAGCTACCGTTTAATTAATTCTTTATCTTTCGTTTATTTTATAAAAATAGTGTCACAGAGACGCTACGATTTGTCTTTCTCATAATAATTTTCGATTAGTAAAAATGAACGCAGAATAGGTGCCTGCTTGAGCGTGCTCGAAAAAACTTCTTCACGACAAGTAAGTTCTTTGGATTGCTTCTGTTTGTTTGTTTGTTTGTTCGTTCGTTCGTTCGTTCGTTTGTTTGTTTGTTTTGTTCCTTCCCTTCTTTTTTCTTTTTCATCTTTCTAACCCTCGTACGGAAGATCGATCGTAAGGAAGAACAATTTTTTTCTTGCTAATATAAAAAAGTTCTTCTTGAGGATAGTCTTATTCGCCATTTTTTTAACATATACATATATATTGTATGTATGTATGTATGTACATCGAGATGCGTGCGTGCTCGCTTATGCATTTATGTAGTCAAGTACAATACGGTTTATATCTGTGTTTTTTCGTTTTTTCATCTTTTCTTTATTTCTTTATTTTTTTTTTTTTTGTAGGTTCTCTCTAGCTTGCATTTTCATGTCGTTTGAAAAACAAAATTAATTAAAGATAGAAATATATATATATATGGATATATATATATGGATATATATATATATATATATATATATATATATATGTAGAGAGAGAGAGAGAGAGAGAGAGAGAGAGAGAGAGAGAGAGAGATAAATGTAAAGAAATTTCTTTGCTATTTTTTTTGATAGTTGAAAACTTTACACACACACAAACACGTAAAACTTGTCTATATTCTTATCATTTAATTATTCCTTTTTTGGGGATCTCTATGTCAGAAAGTGATAAAACGGCTTCGTTCTCGATGAATGGAAAGCTAACGAGTTGACATGCTGTTAACGACCGCCATGACTAATTAATTAGTAGAGAGCTAGTCAAATAAAAGGAGCTGTTCATTCAATGGTGCAGTTAGATAGAAAAGAGTGAGAGAGATTGAGAAGGACAGAAAGAGTGAGAGAGACTGAAAAGGACAGAAAGAGTGAGAGAGACTGAGAAAGAGAGACAGAGAGAGAGAGAGAGAGAGAGAGAGAGACAGCAGAGAGAGAGAGAGACGGAGAATGAAATAGGAGGATACAAGTGTGTAATGTATCACACAGTGTTTCTCTTTTTACACCGTTTGCTTTCTAATCTTTCGACTAATTCGTTTTTGTCGGACATATTTCTTTTTTACAATACACACACATACGTACTTATTATCTATGTATATACGTATGACCTGCATACGGATTCTCTCTTTCTCTTTTATGTTTTTTTTTTCTTTCTTTTTTCCTTATCGCGTTTCACCCTACGAGGCGTAAGCTCGCGTTCTAATTACACACAAGATGGAATAATTGCAGTTTAGCTCGAACATTTCGCTTTTAGATTTTGATTATAACCATTGGAAACGTTTTTACTCCATATTAAATTAGACTATATATATATATGTGTACATATATATAGAGAGAGAGAATTTGTATAGATCAGAAAATTTCATTGAATTTTTATAGTTTTATTACTTTTCACTTTTTCTCTTTTTGTTTTGTTATTTTATTTTCCTTTTTTTCTTTTCGAGTTAATCCCTCACAGAGGTTTGTTTCGTACGTGAGGGATGGATTCTAATATCATTTCGTTTCTTTTCTAGAATTACTATCTAATCCCACGTACATACACGTACCAGCCGTTTTCTTTCTCCTTTTCTTTTTCTTTGAATTCGATTGATTGACCTCCAACAACACGAATCCTTCGACTCATAAAACGGACAATTACGACGTCGATCAAATTTCTTTTCCGAGAAAAGAGAGAACAACAAAAATCTTCGCACAACGGTTAACGCATCGAACGTAATACGTTCTTTTGGCCTTTTACGTACATGGCCTAACAGTTTTCTCTTTTATTTTTTTTTCTGTTTTTTTCTTTTCTTGTTTTTTTTTTTTTCAATTCGTTTTCGTCAATATCACTCTCCTAACATTGATTAGAATATATCTTCGATGTCGGTATAATTACGATCCCAATAGCCTCCTTTGTACAGCCAATCGTCTTGGCCCGTGTATGGATTAACTGTCCATCTAAACCATCTGTAAAGAAATGAAAATAAAGAAGCAAATGAAAGAGAGAGAGAAAAGAGAAACGGAAACAAATTAACAATTCCATCAACGATAAATTTCATTTGAGTGATTATATTAATGATAATAATAATAATGATGATGATGATGATGATGATGATGACGATGATAAATTTGTTTAGAATACTTGGGCGTCCATTCCTGTCCTTTCTTTTGTTTCCTCATCTTTCTAGAATCACGTTGCTTCTCCTCGAGCCTTGCCTTTTCAGTAGCCGCGCCATCTTGATCGCCATTTTCTAATTTCCTTATGTCCGGTCTTAATCTTGAATCGGTCGGACATAAATCCTTCCTCATTGTAGCTTCTATCTCGTTCAAGGACATCGCGAATGTAGTGAATTGAAAGTACTACAAAATTGTGGTAAACGAATATTAATATACTTCTTTTCTTTTACCTCGATTTATTAAAAATAATTATACTGTTATTAAAAAAGAAAAAGAATGTAACAAATATAGATATTTACGTTAGAACTGTTCGGAGGTCTCGGTGAAACTTCCCAAAGTGTCGTAGAGCTTGGTATTTCGTCGATCATCGGCGTATCCTCGCCGTCTATGCTCGTTGACGATTCGTCGATCGCATCCTAATTAAAAACAAAATTCATTGTCGTCGTCGTCGATATTAAAATAACTATGCACATAACGTCGGATTTATTTTCAACGATATCTAAAGATCGAATCGACTCCATCTTTATTTACTCTCGAACAAATGTTAAACATTAGAAAGAAAAAAGAAATTTACATTACCTGATGGGACGGTTTGAAAGCCCCAACTTTAAGACTGTGAAGTTTGGCAAGTACTTTTTTGTGACCTGGACTACCCTGCGGACTCTTGGCGTCCCTTTTCAATTTTTCAAGGGCATCCTCGTACAAGGATGGATCACAGGAACGTAATCTTTCGGTCCATTTCCCGTACAAATATAACAATTTTCTTTTTCTACGGATAAAAACATTTTATATATATATATATATATATATGTATGTATATTTTTTTTTGAACGTAATTCTAATCTTTTTTTATTTATTTATTTATTTTTTTATTGATCTTAATCAAAGATAAATATTCAAAAGAATTTAAATATTTCTAGTAAAGAATATTTAATGATATATAAGAATTTATATATAAAATAGTTATTTTATTAATAATATTTTCCTAACTCTTGATCCATTATGAAGCCCTCGACTCGGTGAAGATCCTTGCCGTTCCAGCTTCCACTTTTGAACGTTAACACAGCTTTCAAATTCGAACCTCCACATTGTTTTATCTCAAGGGCTCCCAATTGTTCCATCCAAAGTTGTCCGACCAATACGTTATGAAGAATACAATTAACGTTCTGCCAAGTATAAGCCTCTTTCCATCTAATATAATCGATAAAATAATTAAATAATGTCGATCATGTTTTCAAGGAAAATTAATCGAACACCGGAGCGAACCTTTTTATTATTGAAATTGAATAAGCTATATATATATATATATATATATATATATATATATATATATATTTGTATATAATATATATATTATGTATAATATATATATATATATTGGGTTGGCAACTAAGTGATCATAGATTTTAAATAAGAATCTATCGACAAAATCCGCAATCACGTAGTTGCCAACCCAATATATATATTGTATATATATATCGTGTATATATATATATTGTGTATATATTATATAAAACTTACTTGGGTAATTCGACCGTGACGATACCCTTTGGATGTACTTCTATCGATTTACCCCAGAACTTTAATTTAGGATGTATGCTACCGTGAAAAACGAAATCCTCGCTATCAGCGTGGAACGCCGATACCGGTGGATGATGAGAGACTTGTTCGCATACTATCCTAAAAAAAAAAAAAAAATAAAAGAAGAAGAAAAAAAGACAAAACGATAGAGAAAAGTTATTAGGTGAAAAAATTAACTCGTCGATTTATTAACACAACGATTCAATATCAATCGTTACCTTTGTATTAAGATATATGTATATGTATATATATTACCTAAAATCTTCACGAGTTAATTCGTAGGTCTCGCCAAGCAACGGATTGAATGGTTTACCAAGACGTTCCCAATTCGAAGCCAATGCGCTTACGGCGAATGCGGCAACGTACTTCATAGTAATAAATACAAATGGGAATATTTTATAAATTGTTTATCCTTCGCTTTATGTATATATATATATATAAAAAAGAAAAAAAAGAAAAGAAAAAAATAATATATAAATATGTATTAACTTACTTGTAATCTGCCGACAGGTGTCTGTTCGGCGGAAGCCTGCTTCAACAATTTTGCATATTCCATGTACTCCGCGACACGTTGGAGGAAGGAAAGTGGCTCGTTGAATATAACGGGCATTGTGATTTTGCTAAGGTCCTTGCCCAGTGACAATACCGAGCAGAGATTTACCTCTGAGTGACCCGGAACCGGTAATGATGTTCTTCAATTAAACGAATCACATTAATTATTCTATATATATTGCGGATTCAAACGAATATATATATATATAAAAAAAAGAAAAAAATTAACACAAAAAAAAAGAATCATATGGTACATCGTATTCAATTCTAAACATGATAAGTACACCATGAACATGATATGAACATGAACAGACAACAGTTTAATACGTGAATACGTAATAACATGTAACACGATCGATTACTCATATACGTGTTATTTTGGCAACGTAATCCTCCAAAGGCTTGTCTCGAATCGATAAACGAAGTTTTTAGTCTCTCGAGACTAAAGAAAAGGCCAAAGTAAAAGCACGATCCAACCTACAGGTATATACATATATATATATATATATATATATATATATATATATATATATATATATATATGTATACACGTATATGGATTATCAGCAAAGTGTATTCTCTTTGAATTTGATCAGAAAACGAGCGGTGTTCTCGATATTCAAGTACGATAACTTTATTGTCGTATGTTTGTAGCTATAGTGTGGATACTATATTTATCAGAAGACGGCTGGAGTTTGTGTCGGTGACCTCGTTAGTTCGTATTCCTACTTTACGTTACGATATTTGAGTAGGTCGTTCATCCGCTTTAACGATCGTTTAAATCTCGTCAAAGGATATAAGTCGATGACTTTCTAAGGATATATATATATATATATATATATATATATATATACATATTATAATCGAATATCTCGTTTGATCGAGTAATTTCTTGTTCTCTTCTTTTTTTTTGTTTTCTTTCTTTCTTACTTTCTCATTTATTATTCATATCCTTTCGATTAAATTCACAATGATCCAATCCAATCAATCGACGATATATATAAATGGATGCTCGCTCAAGATGAGAGATAAATCCTACTTTCTGATGTATATGTATATGTATATTTAACTAAGTACCATAGACGGAAATTACATCATGTTATCTCGAAAACAAGGACAACGGGAGAAGATAGTCCGTCCAATCGGAGTAACCCCACCCCATCGTCTCCCATCCAACCACCCTTCGTGATTCATTTGTTCTCGCCATCCCTCGTTCGTTTAACCCCCGATCGATAATCGAGTTCTGTGAATGAGAATCCGTGATCTTTCGAAAGATTGATCACGTTCTAAGAGGGAGGGGAAAAAAAGGAGAAAAAACATCATCGCTTCGCTCTGTCTTATTCGATTATACGGAAAAATTCGAGATAAAACGATCGACGATTAAAGGGAAATTTTAATGGAGGGAGTGAGAGAGAGAGAGAGAGAGAGAGAGAGAGAGAGAGAGAAAGAGAGAGAAAGAGAGAGAAGGGACGATGAATTTTGAGGACTGTCGTTTGAAGAAAAAAAGAAAAAAAAAGAAAAAAAAACGAAAAGAAAAAGAAAAAAAAAGACGAAGAAACAAGGGTAGAAACGAAAATGGTAGGAAAAGGAAGCGAAAGAACAAAACATTACGGAACAAAACAAAACAAAACAAAACAGAACAGAAAAAAAAAACAAACCTGTATCGACCCGATATCCTTTCGCTGGCCATTGTACGAGCCTGTCGTCGTTATCGAGCTGCCGCCTCTGCCGCCTCCTACACCGCCTCCGCCTCTCTTGTTCCGTTCAATTCGTAAAAATAATTTATAATTTTGTCGTCTTTAGAAGAAATAAGGAAGAGAGAGATGAGATCGAAGCCGATGTAACGCGATTATAAGATCCGGTAAGAGTGGCCGCGTCGCGAGCACTCTGGCGTCTCGACGACGACGATCTCGCGATGTCCAACGACATCCGGCGTCGCGGCGTTACATATGTATACATACATACGTATATATGTATATGTATATATATATATATATATATATTTACATAGGCAGAGAAGACAGTCAGACAGAAAGTAAGAAGAGAGAGAGAGAGAGAGAGAGAGAGAGAGAGAGAGGGAGAGAACAGGGATGGGACGGAAGGAGAAAGAAAGAAAATGGAAAAAGAAGGAGAAGAAAAAAATAAAAATGTCTCAATATAAAAACAATAAAAATAAATGAACCCACATAAAGTTATTTTATACCCGTTACTTTTTGAGGCCACCGACCAGAAGATTAAGATAGAGAGATAGACAGATAGAGAAGATAGAAGATAGATAGATAAAGAGAGAGAGAGAGAGAGAGAGAGAGATTCCACCAAAACTTTTGTATTGTCTGTAATGCTTGGTCTGTTTTGCGTGCGTTTTATAACTTCGAGAATTGCATAAAGAAATAAAATTCAAATGTCATCCTGTAAATTAACGTTATGAATCGAGAGATTCGATTATCACCGTGTCATTTTGATATTGTCTCATTGGATGATAAAATTGTTTGTTTCGATTTCTCTCTTTATTCTTTTCTGTTTTGTTTTGTTTTGTTGTTTTGTTTTTCTTTTTCTTTTGGTTGCGTCTGTTTTATATGGTTTATCACTCGCGAATGATTAGAGAAATGTCAGAGTAACATGTTCGTCACTTTGTTAGCACGCCGACGAAGTCACCGCGATCAGCTGGACGCTCCGAGACTAGGAATGCACACGTTTTAACCCTCGGGCGTGACGCGAGCTCTCTCTCTCTCTCTCTCTCTCTCTCTCTCTCTCTCTCTCTCTCCCTCTCTCTCCCTCTCTTTCTCTCTCTATCTTGCTCCTACATTTCTGTACAACCCACTTCCTTTCCATCCCTCCGCCCGTACCCCTTTCACCCGTCCAACGTCCCTCACGTTAGCACGCATTCGGTACCTTCGCGCGAGCGCGACAGAAAATATCAATAGATTCGAGCATGGTTACTGAGCTTCCTTCTCTCTCTCTCTCTCTCTCTCTCTCTCTCTCTCTCTCTCTCTCTTGCTCTCCATATCATTATATTAACAAACTAACCCTTTCGTGTTCCCTTCGATCCACTCTCTCATTGGTTACCATCGTTATTCGCGCATGCGTCCTTCCATAATCAGTTCGTAGTATTTGAATTTGAAACCTCGAATCGAATTTTACAATTTAGAATCGTCCTCCTTTCATTTTTACATTATTTCTCGCATCCTTTCGATTCGTTCGAAAATTTGTTATCTAAACCTTTCGGTACTCCCTACCGATCCACCTAAATACGCCATTTACGGATAGTTACGTGGATATGATCACTCTCTATAGTACGCATTTGTTTTTAAAATTTTTGGCTACTCTGATTGTTCCATCATATAATTATTAAAGGTCAAAGGCGTGCCTTAATTATATGTATATTTTCTATAATATATAGATAAGCTACGGTAAACAAATTGGTATGTCTGCTTATATCGTAAATTTTTTGAATGTTTTACTTTATAATTTGAATTTTAGTAACCTTCAGGATGAGTGGGTGAAACGTTTGAGAGGATAACAATGGATTGAAGATAATAATCGATCAGGGAAGTGACTCTGATGAAAGAATGTGTACGATTTGACATTTTGCAAAACGTGGAAGATCAATCTAGCACATATACTCATCACCTCGGAATCTGAAGAAACGGAGAATCTTGAAATACGAATCGATACTCCTTCTGGCGTCAAATTATTTATTTCAATTTTGTGATATTTTGTAACAAATTATTCATATCAATGGCAATTACTTTAATTAATTTACCGTGAGGAAATAGATACGTTATTAAAACGTTTAAACGCCAAACCTTTTTTTGTCTGCCTCTCTGTTTGATCCGCGAGATAAGATTCCGTTAAAAATCGACTTTCGTACGAGGATTGATTTAGGTTACGACAAAGCAGTATAAAAATTTTAGAAAGCTTTTTTTTAAACACGTTAAACATCGCGCCAGTCACCGATTACTGTCGCGGTCCGAATGAAAAGTTTAATGTCAATCACGCTCTAAATTTCTATGTGTTATTATAATTATAGATTAAGGGTATTTATTTAAAATATTAAAATACTCAACACCATGGATATCGTAAAATTCATGATCGTCGATCCGTAAGGTGAGGAAGTCGATGTAAATTCATTCGATAGCACGGATCAATTATCAAAATATTAATAACGATTCCAAACAAACCGATTACGAATCTGAAAAGGAGCAGATAACTGATTTCTATTCGTATTTCAAGTTTTTAATTACGCGTAATCGAACGTTTCATCTTGATAAAGCAATTACGCGCGATATTTATTGCCTCGTTCGTTGTAGGTCACAGTTCTTTTTTTTTTTTTAATCAATTACGTTTCTTTTTCGTTTCGTAAAAAGAGGAAAAGGAAAAAAAAAAATAGAAAAGTATACATACGCCTAATTGAAACGGTTAAACTTGGCATATTAACGCGTTAAAACAAAGAACTTTTAAATATCATCGCAACGTTTATCTCCGCCACTTTCCCCGTGTAAATGCTTTCGTGTCTTGAGTCCATTCTCTCGAAACAATAGTCGTCGTGCGCGATAAAGGCATAATTACTGTTTCGATAAAGTAGAAACCGCCGCGTACGTTAATTAAATTCGTTCGTTCTGTGCTCTTCACTTTCCAAGAACGTCGGTGGCATTCGTTCGACGATCATATTTATATAATGCTTTTCATCGTTAATTAACTTTTAAAACAATGTCATAGTTTCTGGCACAGTTTGAATCCGCACGTACCTACGTGTACGTACGTATGAAAATTCTCTCGGCCGAAAATCGAATAATTCATAAATTAATAATAACGCTAATTGAATTCGTAATGGCTTTCTCGAGACAACGGGGAACTTTGAATTTATTTTCTCGGAAATCACGTTATAATATTATATTACGTTGTGTTGTATCGTTTTATTTATTTTTCTTTCCTTTTTTTTTTTTTATTTATTTCAATCGCGATATTATTATATTTTGAACGATCTTTTAAAATAGAAAAAGGAAGGGGGGAAAAAGAAAAGAGAGAAAACGTAAATTGTGAAAGGGGTGTGCATGTAAGGGTAAATCGAAATTTATCGTCGTCCAACGCGATTCGAATCTTTCGCTCGTTTATCGTAGATTATATATTATCCGTTCGAATATCGTTTTAATCGTCGTCAACGCAACGCAACGTAATATCTCGCGATCAAGTAGAAAATAAAAGAATAAACCGAATATATCTATATCTCCCTATTGGTTCACCTAGAAACCAAATCGATATTCGTGCGAGGCACGGGGGCTCACTTCGTAACAGATCTGCCAACTTTCATCGAAGTCGTCAGTCTTGCTTGACACGCGCCGTGATTTCCGAATAATTTTGGAGAACGACGACTAAACTCCTTTCTTGACATTTTTCGTTTTCTTATTTGTTTTTTTTTTTTTTCATTCTTTTTTTTCTGGAGGAGGAGGAGGGGGAAGGATTTTTTCTCCCCCGCCGTTTAAAATTCTCCGTCGAGGATCGTATTTTTATCCGATATAATTGACTCTCTCTCTTTCTCTCTTTCTCTCATTCTCGACAAACCGAGAGTGATAAAGAGACAAAAAAAAAAAGACAGAAAGAAAGAAAGAGAGAAAGATAGATAGATAGATAGATAAATAGATATACAGATAGATAGATAAATAAAAAGATAAAAATGAATAAAGAAGTTGACACGAGGAACAGTATGTTCCAAATGAAAAGTGGTGATAATACTTTTAGTTACACCGACGACGAATATTTAAGAAAATCTCATATAGAACGGGAGAGCAAGCAACATTTCAGGAGATATCGCACGAAACATATGAAGCTGTTTCCCGAACTCTATAGAAGCGACGTATCGATTCATCCCAGTTACACGAGGCTCAAAAATTTACCTTAGTAAGATTGAAATATATTTTAATTATAAGAGTACAAAAATAAAAATAAAAAAAAAAAAAAATAAAAAAAAATGTAGAAATAATTATCCATCGCGAAAAGATGATTCAACGAATACAATTCAATTTTTTACGCAATTTTTTATCTTGATCGATTTGAAACGATAACACATAGAGAAGATCTTTCATTCGTATCGTATAAAACGAAAACAATTTAATAACAGTTAATTACACGTGTAATTTTAATCTCTTATCTTTCTCTTTTTCTTTCTCTCTCTCTCTCTCTCTCTCTCTCTCTCTCTCTTTCTCTCTTTACAAAAGTCACGTCGTCTGTCATCAACGTTTGCAAAGTATCAAGAGGCAAATATCACGTCAACTGAATCGTGAGATCATGAATTTTGCGATGATACAAATGTTCGCCCTGGATAGTATAAGGATCGATCGAATTTTTAGCGTTGGAATGTCACCGAGGATCACAATCGTCCCAGATTTCGCTACGGAAAAGGAACGCCGACGTATCGACGAGATATTACGTTATCCATAAGTGATCATGATTAATAAACGTGCGTGCGCGTGTATAATATGTACGTAAAGCTTATATCGTAACTATCTTAACGTATCTATTGTTATGGATCACGTGGACAGAGCACACACACACACACAGCAAAAATAAATGACCTTTATGTACCAGCAATCGATTACTTGTCATTCAAATACAATTATATTCGTCGCTAACCGTACTTTACTTTCGTCCTTGAAAATACGCTTCCGCCTACGTAATTCTCTTTCCTCTCGGCTGTTTCGTTATATTATGCATGTCTCTTTTTTTTTTCATAACATTTGTTACTCCGACATAATACAATTTTATAGAATTAATTTTTATTCACCCTCCATATATATACACATACATGCATACATACATAACACGTAGTTATTTTCAGTCGACTGTAGAAATCGTTTCTTCGATTATTTTAATAAGCGAAGAGAGATTTGTACAGTTTGAAAATAAAAAAGAAAAATAAATAAATAAAAGACGGAATATATCCGTCTTGACACTTATACCGTTATACTCGAATCGATGATTGAATATCATTTTAGAGATATCAAAAACATTAATGATGTATCGTAAGGCCTATCAAAGTGGATTTTTATCAATCTTGTATAGCTGCGGATCAGCTCCTTTGGAATTATGGGGCATGCACGTGAGTTTATTATTATTATTATTATTATTATACATTATACAAGAGATACAACGGAGTCATGTACTCCCTGCAAATGTTAGAGAACAATGATATTAAAGTACGATACTGTCAGGTAAAGAACGGATATATAAGACGGGTCATCGACGAAGAGGTAAAATCATTAGCGTTGGAATTAGCTGGAACTAATGTGGCAACAACCTACATTTATTGTCCAGCAGAGAAGAAACAAGTTCTTGGAATTTCATTGCCCTTTTTAATAATGATTATTAAGAATATGAAGAGATATTTCACCTTCGAGATAACCGTAATTTCATATCAATATTTAAAATTGATTTTATAACTTACATGTACATGTATCTATGCACATATATATATTTTTTTCTTTTATTAAATTTCATTTTATTTTATTTTATGCTAATTAACGAGAATTAGTTTTAACTGTTTTCTTTTTTTTTTTTTTTCAAAAAAGGAACTTGCCCCACATTCAAAATCAACGGTTCATATATATATATATATATATATATGATATATATATACATATACACATATTGTGTGTATATTAATGTAATGTACAAAAGTAATTCATATTTATAATCTAGATACATGTATGTATATATATTTATATATATACACATATATACACTATAAAAATAAACAAATATATAAATTAATCGTTTGTTTCTTTTTAGATCCTTGATGACAAGAACATGCACAGAAGATTTCGCGTAAGCAACTTTCAAAGTACGACAAGGGTCCGTCCATTTTGTACGACCATGCCGATCGGTTTATCCGGTGGATGGAATCAAATACAATTTAATTTAGCTGATTTTACGCGGCGCGCTTACGGCAGTAATTACGTCGAAACAACGCGTATGCAAATACACGCTAATTGCAGAATTCGACGGATCTATTTTGCGTCTAGGTCGTTATTCGTCATTACATTAATAATATCATTAATTTTCCTACGAATATAATTTGTTTATTTATTATTCTCGTACGATGTCAATTTTTAACGTGCGTTACTTGTTTTTGTTTTCACACGTTTTCTCCATCCCATTCGTAGATTGTACAGTGACGAGGAATTGCCGGCGGAATATAAACTGTTTTTACCTATACATCGAAAGAAATGTGTCAGAGAGAAAGTCGACGTTAAAGAAATTGGTAAACACGAGAAACCGGAGGCCGAAGAACCACCGGTATTGTATAAAACACCGTCCGAACAAATCGTTAAGGAGGATGTCAAAGGGGATGAGGAAGTTGAAACTGAAATTCCAACGGAAATTGCACCATCACCAACATCACCACCACCGGAAGAAGTCCATATTCCTGAAACCGAAATACCGATCGAAGATGAATTGGCAGAGGATGAATATGATATAGAACACGAGTACGAAATCGACGATAGGCATATATACGGAGAAGAAGATACTGCGCTAGCAGCTATCGAGGCAGCCGTCGAGGCAGTCGCCGAGGAACACGAAGAGGAGAACGATTTTATCTTGAATGAACTGGCCATGGAGGATGAGGGCTAACTGATAAGAATTCCTTTTTTCTTTTTTTTTTTTTTACGAATGATGTAATCATATCTCGTGGCGAAGCTTTCGAATGCTTTCTCGTTACATCCCATCCGCTATCTTAATCGCGAATTTATGAAATTTAACAATATCACAAATTTAGTTACGAAATAGATCGAATTAATTGATGAAATTGTTCGATCTCGAAGCACGCAATAATCTTAATATGACGAAGTTTTATTGCTTTGCGTTATATTTATTAAAAATTCTCGTTAGGGTCGACGCGTTTGACGCGTATCCGACAACGCTTTCGGTATATAAAGTTATTAATACGATCGTATTTATCAGTTTTGTTCGCTAATCAAATAAAAATTAATAAATGATTGTTAGGTTACGAGGTAACTAAAGTAGAATCTAATGAGGGACTATGAGATCTTGGGAAGTCCCTATAAACACAAGAACTCGAACCAAATTCTAATCTTACCGCGTTTGAAATTAGTCTCCTACATTTAATTCTATCAATCAAACGAGATATACATTATTTATCTCTTTTGATAATAAAATAAAAAAATTTTATTTCCTAAATGTACATGATCCAGATATATTAACATGTGTGCTTCTTGATGATATTTGATTATTTCAATCAATTATTTTATGATCGTGTAATGAGTTAATCAAGAAATATAAATATTATATTGTATCTACATTTATACTGTTATGAAACGTCATAATCGTCATCATCTCTTTTTCTTTTTATAGAGTCGTCTGGTTCTATTTTCATAGGTGGCATTGTTTGACCGGACGTAACATGTACTTTTGGTTTTGGTATTTGTGCTTTAACCGTTGCTGTACCCGTTGGTGCTATAAAAATAGAAAACATAGAAGTTAAATGAAAAGTCTATATAAAGAGTACGAATTTAATTTGCAAAATCTTTTAAATATAATTTTATCTTACATATTCGTGCACTTAACGAAATGAGATAGGATGGGATAGTTGAATGGAATTGAAGGACACGAAAATGATCTAAGGGATATATAAAACATGTTATATTCAAGGAATATTTATCTGCACGTTTATATTATGAAACAAGTATTATACCTGTCGAAAATTTTAATACCGGCTTTGGTATAGATATTGTCTGGGTTCTGGCAACGGTGGTCAAAGTGCCCGGTCTTTTGACTATTGAAAGACCAGTCTTGTTTCCTTCTACCTTGATTCTAGATTGTACTCCAGATATATTATTATTAACTAACGAATGTATAGGCTTCGTAACAGTTTTCTTTGTAGCATTCTTCAGTTTGTAATTTGTTGCATTCAAACAATATCTATCGGGCGGCAACCTAAGACCATTATTTGGTTTAACGAATGGTAACGGTATATTATTTTTGGCGCGAGCCACGTCCAATAATACGTCTCTCGGTGGTGGATTTGTAAAGGTACGTTCCAACTGCATTTTCACGGCCAATCTTACATCGTCTAAATCGATAAACTTCTTTTTCGCATGATTCGCGTATATTCTGCTATCGTCTAATATACACGTAACATAACCTAAAAACACATTAAGAATGAAACAATACATTCTAAAGGTTAGAAATCAGTACAGATACGATCAAAACACTTACGATATGTGAATTCAAGTAATTGATTGATAACTTTTGGCTCGTAATCCGTGATTCCCATATCTTTCATAATCGACATAATAACTTGAGCGTCTTTCGGAATGTGTTTAACGTGACTCATTGTTCTAGATTTTTCAGTCATTTCATACGAACGAAAATGACTGCTGCGAATACCGCACTTTATTGAAACTAAATGTCACAATAAAAAATATTTTCTTTTAACATTAACATTGAGATGCGATCACAGTACATTCACGTGTGGAAGAATCAAAGAAATTAAGGTTAGTGTTAATTGAAAAGATAGAGTCGTCGACGTTCGCGCCCTCTGTAATAGAAACTAAAATCGAAACTAATGTTCCGTGTATATTCGTGTCGTATGTACGTATTCATACCCATATTATAATTATTTTAACATCGTATAATTTATACGTAATATTATAAACTAATATTTACACAATATAACGTTCGCTTAAATATCACATAGCAGGTAATACGTTTTTGAGTAATAAATACTTTAAAACAAAGCTTTAGAATGTTTTTCTCATTATAGTATTATCTTATTTACTATCATATTCTAATATCACAAATTTAGTACAAAAGTAGATTAAATTAATCAATGAAATCGTTGATTTCAATGATTATAATAATCGTAATATAACAAGTTTTAAAGCTTTATGCTATCATTAATAATACCCATTGTGATTGGTGTTTGACACGTGTGGGCTAACACTTTTGTAAATGGAGTCATTAATATGACTGAATTTATTCGTTTCGCTTACTAATCAAATGAATATTAATAAATGATTATTACGTTACAAGGTAACTTAAAGCAAAATTTAATGAGTGCCTACGCGATCTTAGAAAACTTTATAAACATATTAACTCGCGCTGACATTCTAATCTAACTATTCAAAATTAATTTCTTGCATTTAATTCTATTAATCAAACGAGATACATTATTTATCTCTGTTAATAATTAAAAACTTTCACTTTTTAAATGCACATGATATGAACGTATTAACAGATCTGCTTCTTCATATAGTCCAAATCAAATGTTATATGATTATGTAATGAACAAAGCAACAAATATAAATATCATATTATATCTATATTATACTTTTACGAAACGTCATAATCGTCATCTTCTCTTTTTCTTTTTACAGAGTCATCTGTTTCTATTTTCACATGTGGCATAGTTTGTCCGGATGTTATTTGTACTTTCGGTTTTGGTATTTGAGCTTTAACCGTGGATGTTCCAGTCGGCGCTATAAAAATATAAAACATAAGAAGCTGAAGAAACATAAATGGTACTAATATTATCGTAGTAAAATTATTTCAATATATGAATAATAGGTTTTATCTTACATATTCTTGCTCTCAATGAAATGTGATAAGACGGGATAGTTGAATGGGATTGAAGGACATGAAAATGATCTAGGGAGGCATATATATCGTTAAACATGCTACAAGTAATTCAAAGTTGTATAATTAAGTATTATACCTGTTGAAAATTTTAATACCGGCTTTGGCATAGATATTGTCTGGGTTCTGGCAACGGTGGTCAAAGTGCCCGGTCTTTTGACTATTGCAAGACCAGTCTTGTTTCCTTCTACCTTGATTCTAGATTGTACTCCAGATATATTATTATTAACTAACGAATGTATAGGCTTCGTAACAGTTTTCTTTGTAGCATTCTTCAGTTTGTAATTTGTTGCATTCAAACAATATCTATCGGGCGGCAATCTAAGACCATTATTTGGTTTAACGAATGGTAACGGTATATTATTCTTGGCGCGAGCCACGTCCAATAATACGTCTCTTGGAGGAGGATTTGTGAAAGTACGTTCTAACTGCATTTTCACGGCCAACCTTACATCATCTAAATCCGTAATTTTCTTTTTCGCGTGATTCGCGTATATTCTACTATCGTCTAATATACACGTAACATAACCTAATAACACATTAAGAATGAAACAATACATACTTAAAATTATAAATCATTACAAATACGATCAAAACACTTACGATATGTGAATTCAAGTAATTGATTGATAACTTTCGGTTCGTAATCCGTGATTCCCATATCTTTCATAATCGACATAATAACTTGAGCGTCTTTCGGAATGTGTTTGACGTGACTCATTGTTTTAAATTTTTCGGTCATTTCATACGAACGAAAATGACTGCTGCGAATACCGCACTATATCGAAATCAAATATAATTTCTTCTTACATTAACGTCAAGATGCGATCACATAATGTTCACGTGTTAAAGAGTTAGAGAGAAAATAACGTAGCTGTTATTCGAGAAGATAGAATCATCGACGCAAATTTCCAACGGCACTCTCTCGACATGTTAAACCAACAATAAACACACTCCATGGTTGTCACCAAACTGAAGAAGACGTTATTCAGGCTTCCCTTCGTTCGCGATGGCCATCGTTCTAATAATAATATGGGAATAAAAGTTCTACACTTTATCGTTTTTTTCTTTAGTTACTATCAAAGTTAAGAAGAGTATAGAACGAGGTTAGGCCTAGCTTATGGAAACGTGGTTACGCGATGAGATAGAATATCTGTCTGTCTGTTTTGGGAAAATCTTTGTCTATTGAACTCGATAACGTATTTGTTCGTTTGCCCGTCAATTTAACGAAATGTTCAACAATATTGTAGAATCTTCAAAAGTCTCTACTATTACGAATCGAACTAGAATTATCGGATAGACAGAGGTTAACTATTACTTTTCAGGTTAGATTAGTCGGTAACACAGAGATATATACGATTACCGGCCGATTTGGAATTATCGGTATATCTTAATCTATTTTCAAAGAAGTATAATCTCTCATATAATTTTTTTTCCTTATCCGTTATGTATTACTATTTTTATTAAACATGATTAAAACTAGATGTATTAAAATTTTCTAGCACTCGTTAACAACTCGATCGTTTTGTTATACACGAAAAGAGGTATAATCTATAATCTATATATCTATATTATATATCGATACATAAGCGCACAATAATATCGGTATTTTCCTATTGCATTCGTAGTTCATATTTTGCCTGTTGATGTCGCAGAGTCACGTAAGCTTGTGTCGTTTCCAAATCGCGTCGCCAGAGGTACGGCAGTCGATCGCAAGAAAATTCGCGAGCCAATCAAAAGACAGCACAGCTATAGCACACGCTATTGGCCCGAATTTCAATTTAGAAGGTTAAAACCGTATTGCTAGTGTTGACACCAGTTGATACAGTCTGCTTTTAAATAAATCGAGAATGAGAGAAAAATTCGTGGATTTTCATGGCATCATCCTTTTGGGAACTCAGAAAATAAAAGGAAAATAAATGTGTGGATGGACTCAACCAACGCAGTCATCTATACGCTACGAGCGAAAGGTAATTAACAGCCCTAATTAATGCATTTACGGAAACATAATAATACAGCATAATTGTTAAACGATCGTAATTATTCTTACTGTTATTATTTCGATTTTAACCAAAATATTATCATCATTATTGTTTTTACATTATCTTTATCGGATCTTAAGGATCAATGATGGTATTTATTTTAATTCGTAAATTTGTAAAATACGATGATATTCTTTCATTTGTTATTACGCGTTTGTAAGAAAAAATTATCTCGATCTTAAGAAACAATATATAATGATTTTATGATACACTTGTTAATATCTTCTCAATTTTTCATTAATTATCGAATCATTTCATAATACGTAAAATACAATATTATCCTTTAATTCGTTAATAGACTTTTGCGAAACAAACAAATGTAATTAATTAATGAGTCCACTTAAAAGACAGCAAACTTTATGTGGTGTGATTTGAAAGTCGATATTACCGTCGTTCTAATCACATAATCGGATCTCGCGTATAATTATAAACAACGTAAGTACACTCTATTATCGAGCTAATTGGACGCATTTAGAAACCCGTTTTGTCATTATTAAATAACTCCAATTAGGTTGAAGTTTCGAGAATGTGGTATTATTTATTCATGATAAATCGTGGGCTTGGTGGAATAAAGAGAAAAATAAGTTTAGTCTTTAAAGATTCTTTCGAAGTCTTTTTTTTTCTCCTTTTATATTATCAACCGTTGAATTTTTTACTCGTCGATAATACATCGATAAAATCGGTATTGCAGCACTCTGCATTACCAAGAACATCGAGATAGTTTTAGTTACGCCAAATTCCACCAGGGGATTATTTATAAGATCGAAAAGAAATTGTCGATTAATTTAATCGAAGTTAAAAAATGGAAAAGGAGACGTTTTATTTCTTCGTGTCTTTTTCTTATCACTTTGTCGAATTTCAAATAAAATTAAGCGTTTCATTGATATAAGAAAATTGATTGAAGTTATTTATCATTGTCCGTTTATGCGTTTACGTATAAATATATGTATATACATATATATACATAGGTTATTTAAAAACTGGTTGAGAACCGAGAAGGGCGGTTAACCTCTTCTATTTGATCGAAAGTCAAAGGGTAACTAGGTGCATATTTTGTGGTCCAGGTTTGCTCTTCTCTCGAATGGACAATGGTCGTTTGGTGGGTCATTGAAGAAGAAAAAAAGAAAAAAAGAAGTTTCAAAAAGAGAATAGAAAGAAAGGATGGAAAGGGAGATAGAATCCCCTTCCGATGATGGACCAGTTTTCTGTTACAGGAAGTGACTCGAGGAACGGAGGATGGCAAAATAAATGTATATATACATACGTATATATATATATATGTGTGTGTGTGTGTGTGTGTGTGTGTGTCAAAGGTTAACTGGATTCATTTGAAGACTATAGGTTTGCGTATAATATGGTATGGGGCTCACACGCAGCATCACCCTTCTCTATTCCGGATGGACCAGTTTTTCAACGGGTACGTTCCTATATAGTAAAATTTTCAACGGGATTCTGGGACCCGGGCCAGGACCTCGGCACGCGAACTAACAGGTTTCCACGAGAGTTCCCTGAATCTTTCGACGACGTAAAAAATAGATCGTGATCCAGATCAGGTGAAAACTGGTCCACTCACGTTAAAGCTCTTTCGTTTTCCTTTGTGAGTACGTTGTTGTTCGGAGATCAAAGTTCGTCTTATGGTAGTAAGCGTGTCCATTGATATATATAATATACACCTTGCTTCGTAAATGACACGCAGCGGCGAACTTACTAGCGCAAAACTTAAATTTAAAATTTATTTTAAATATACGTTATTAAATCCTTAAATCGATCGTATATATAGATACAATTTAAATAAAAGAAAAAAAGATTAAAAAAGAAATAATAAAGAATAAAAACGCGAACGAACGAATTAGAAATTAAATAGATTTTTAAGGTACTCTAGAGAAAATAAATAGAATATTTTCGAGTACGACGTTTTTAACGTGCGTAAGAGACAAACGACGAGAAATAGAATGCGACCGTGTATATAAGTAAGGAAATAAGGAAAGAAAGAAGAAAAAAAAGGAGAGAAGAAAAGAAAAGAAAAGAAAAGAAAAGGTAGGAAATAAAAAGGATCCCGAACGTTCAATCAAAAGGATGGGAAACAAAGGACGTTGACATGTGTGTCACGTGATACCCCGAGACCAGCCCACATTGGCCACTTCTTTTACCTGTCCATCAACCGGTCGCTTTTCTAAAGAGATGAGAAGTCTCGCTTGAAAGAGGACATTTGCGTCCATGTACGCGAGTTATATTGTGCACCTTTATCGTTCCTCTTTCGTGAGTACTCTCTTCTAATGTAAGTACATACATAGCCAACGTACAAACGTACATACATACAACATACATACATACATACGTACATACACACATACATACGTACGTACGTACATACATACATACAGACATATATATATATATATATATATATATATATATATATATATATGCTTTGGAACGGATCAATGATATAAGATCGATCATGTAGAAGAAACGTTAGGTAGTGTAGGATTTTTATAAAAAATTTCCTTCCATTCTTGCTATCTCACTTTCTTGCCGAGTTAACGCATGTTAACATTCTCTCTCTCTCTCTCTCTTCCTCTCTCTTTCTTACTTTCCTTCCTTCTTTCTTTCTTTCTCTCTTTATCGTAAAAGCTTATTTTTCACAAGAGAGCGAGAAGTTTAACCGCGCTTAAGAAGCGTTTTCTCTCCGTTGGTATCGGTAACGAGGTCGACCCTCTCTCTCTCTATCTCTCTCTCTTTCTGCTTCTCGACACTCGAATGGAGTATGAGGTATTCGTAGACGCGTGGTATTACGGGGGACACCCGTATATAGGGAGGGCGTATTTGTTTTACTGCCTGGCTGCCGGCATTGGTTGAGAACGTGCTCCGCATTCTTGAAATCGTGCCACCCTTGTTACGGCATAGACTGTACTCCAACGTTATCCTCACCCCTTACCAACGGGCTTACTCTCTCTCTCTCTCTCTCTCTCTCTCTCTCTCTCTCACTTACTCTCTCTTACTCTCTCTCTCTCTTTTTTCTCTACCTTGTGGATATATACCAGTAGAAGCAGAAGGACCGTCGCCATTCCATCCTTCTCGTTTCTCTCCTTCTTCCTTCCTTCGCTGATCATAAAAATTCTTAACTGTAATATCTCTGTGTTATCTAAAACAGTGCTTGGTTCCTAGGGATAAATTCGTTGAGGATTGGATAGTTCGCTTGCTTATAAAAAATACATACATACATACATACATACATACATACATACATACATACATACATACATACATACATACATACATATATATATATATAGGAAGAAGAGAAGGAACATAAAAATTACTATGCTTTGTCCTATAATTTGTATCTTGTTTATGATAAAGCTTTGTTATTCGATTATCATTAACGCATTAGTGCTTGGTTCCTATGGATATAAATTTGTTGAGGATTGGATAGTTCGTTTGGTTATAAAAAAAAAAAAATATATATATATATATATATATATATATATATATATATATATATAAGAAGAAAATAAGGAACATTAAAATTACTATGCATTGTTTGTTCTATGATTTGTATCTCGTTAATGATAAAGCTTTGTTATTCGATTATCATTTATCATCATCATCGTCATCATCATCATCATCATTATTGTTAAGTTTCAATCAGAGAAAAAAGAAATCTTTTCAAGGAAAGATATGCACTGGGAAAAGAAAAAAAAGTTCTGCGCATTAATATCTTGCAATGATTAGAGAATCGTATGTTGGTTATAAGCTTTTTGCTTTTTCTTTTTTTTTAAAACAAATTTACAAATAACGAAGGGAAGTTTATCAGCTTGAAAAAAGAATAAACAAAACGAAACAACCAAGAAAAGATAAATGTCTTACATTTTGTGATAACTTTTAAAGAATTAATTGTCCCGATCGTTCGTATAATTTCGATGGATACTTTATATGAACGAAAACGTTCGATATTCTGACGTTCGTCGAACAGTATCGTATCTCTTTTAGCTCCCAATGAAAATTTCGTTCGTTCGGAAAGATTAACGAGGTAAGAGATTATTTCATCGTAAACTAATCATAAAATAAGCGGGATGATATCCTCTTATTTGCGGCTTTTTAAATAGTCGATCGTCGATCCCCCGTCGTCGACAGCTGCGAAATCTTTGCGCTTGATAATGGCTATCAGTTTCTCATCTGAAGTATCTATTGGGTATATCGTCGTATATTTGATTTACTGATACATACATACATATATACATACGTATATATAATATATAATAATATATATGTGTGTGTATGTGTTATGTTGTTGACTTCTCTGGAGAGAAAGAAAAGAAGATAGAAATAAAAAGGAGAAAAAGAAGAAGAAGAAGAAGAAGAAAAAAAAAATCGTATTCTTGGACTACCAACGTCGACGACGACCGCGAACTCAAGGGAAGTAAAGTAAAAGGGCTAAGAGAAAAGGATGGAATGAAAAGAGAGAGAGAGAGAGAGAGAAAGAAGAAAAAGAGAGTCCGGCGCATTCCGTGGATCCTAATTTACGGCTAGGATTTCGAACGTTTATGTCTTTCCGATAAGGTCGTTCTCACGGATGCAACGCCTTGCACGGATGGATCTTTCTTTCTTTCCTTCCTTCTTTCATTCTTTCCTTTTTTACTTTTCATTTTTCTCCTTTTCTTTCCTTTCCTATACTCCTCCCTCTCTCCCTCTCTCTCTCTCTCTCTCTCTCTCTCTCTCTCTATCTATCTATCTCTATCTCTATCTCTATCTCTCTCGGACTCTTTATTTCTTTCCTCGTGTCGCAAGATGTCAGCAAGAAGTTCCGTCTTCCAATGTCGTTAACGAGATCGACGAAACGACACTATGTCGATTCGAGAAACGTAAGAAATCTTAAAGCCTCATAAAAATGTTAACGATTTTTCAATGATCTATATACGCCCTTATCATAATCCACGTAATATATACCTTCCGTAGAAGACGATATAGCGAGGTACGATCGAATTTTTTTTTCCTTCCTTCCTTTTCTTTTCTTTTCTTATTTTTTTTTTTTTTTTTATAACAATTACGCGTTATAATCCATACCACAACGTCGAGAATCGGTATTATCAGATACTTCGGATTTTTTTGTTTCCTTCCGTTCGTTCCATTTTATCTTCTTCCTTTCTTTCCTTTTTTTTTTTATTTTTTTTTTATTTTCCCTTAACGGCCGATCAATCCCGGATATCGATAATATTTATTTAAAAGTGTGGGGTCACCGGAGATGCGATAAAATTGGAAATTTTCTACTCCTTTCCGTCCACGTGATAGAGGGGTGTTAAATTCTCTGTGAGATTCGATTGGCCAACGCTTTGGCGGTGGGCATACATTTCCCGTCCGGAAGAAACGGTATGATGGTTTTGCTCGTGTTATTTCTTTCGCGAGGACATCTTTTTTCTTTCCTTCTCTCTCTCTCTCTCTCTCTCTCTCTCTCTCTCTCTCTCTCTCTCTCTCTCTCTCTTTCTCTCTCTTTCGCGTTTCTTAGATCTTTTAAATTTTTCACAGACGGATAATCCGAGTATTCATATACTTAAATCCACTCGTAAAAGTAACTTTAAATCGTAGTACATATACATATATATATATATATATCTATAATACATACTCGAGTAATCGTGTTGTTCGTGGGGAGGGAGGGGGTGAGGGAAGGAAGTAAAAAAGGAAAATAATATAATTACCATTAACCGTAATCAATCTATTTCTATTCCTGTATTAGATTTAAAACAGTATATATATATATATATATATATATATATATATATACATATGTATTTATATATAGTTACATAGGATGCGTTATATAATGGGAATTTAGGAAAGATGTTCGATCGACGAACTCTCTAATTTATTCAAAGTGACATTCGGAATCGTCGACGCATCGTGTGGTCTGTGACCTGATAATCGGATAAGACTCGTTAATAATTGCTGGACTATCTGACTCTTAACGTTGCCCGACACGATAGTAACCGAAATATTCCCATAAATTTTCGTCGTTTTCGAAGAGTACGATATATATATATATATATATATATATATATATATATATATATATATATATATATATATATGTAGCTTATTATAGATACCCACGAAATGAATTTTCTCGAGATATAAGGAAATATAAAAATGAAAATTTTCCTAAATTACAATGATGATTATAACAATTATTTATGTGTCTTCTAGTTTTTTTTCTCCTCCCTCTCTCTCTCTCTCTCTCTCTTTTTCCCTTTCATTGAGAATAATCCTATACCTACTTTGGAAGAAAAAAAAAAAAATATATATATATATATATATATATATATATATATATATATGTTGTCCACGATAGATTTTAACGTAATCGAAATTCGAAGGAAACGGCGCGTAACCAACAAGCAACATCGACGTTTGAAGAAGTATCGTCGTTTCGTGTCTTTTTACTTTTCTCGGCCACTATCCCGGGTAAACTCGAGAAAGAGGAGGAGGAGGAGGAGGAGGGAGAGGCGATAGAGGCAGGGTCGGCGGAGTGCGGGAATGGCCGGGAGGGTGTGGGTTAGGTGGAGGATATGGAAGAGGAGTAAAAGGGGAAAAGTAGAGGAGGAAGAGGAAGTAGGATGGTCAGAATTTATAGCGTCTTTTGGGCGAGTCTTGTGAAGGGAAAAGGGATGAGACGTGGCGGGTCGAGAGGCAGGGAGGATGGGAGGGTGGGAGGGACGGATTGGCGGGCGGAGGGGCAGAGGGAGGGAGGGGGGGACCACCCTTCGCAGACTCAATGTTTTCTGGAGGGAAAGTCGGAAGTCGAGTCGAACCCTGGCCAGGACTAGCCGTATCCCATACGTCTTGCTAACAGACTGGATAGGTTTGGTCACGATCGTTTGGTAACGAAAAAATTCTATAAAATCATATCGACTCGTTATCGATATTATCTCATCGGCTAACT
>OU427006.1:3702113-3712113 GCA_911387935.1 Dolichovespula saxonica | reverse complement strand
TTGTTTGTTTGTTTGTTTGCTTTTTTTTTCCATCAAAACGCGAATGATTATAATTGGTGTCTTCTGTTATTAAACGTCAGAAGGAATAATCAAAGAGAGCAGTCTCCTTTCTCAACGGTCGAGACGTTTATTTTTTTGTTCCCTCAGATTTTCTTAATTATTTCTCTATCGTTGTATTATACCGTAGTAGCGTAAAGCTTCCGCGATATTTGTTTCATTTTTCTCATATTTTTTTTCCTTCCTCTTTTCTTTTCCTTTACTACTCCATCCATCTATCTATCCCTTCCTTCCTTCCTTCCTTCCTTCCTTCCTCTCTTCTTCTTTCTTCGTCTTTTTTCTATCTCTTTCTTTAGTTCTTTCTTTTTTCCTTTTCTCCTTCCTTTTTCCTTTTTTTTTTTCGTTTCTTTTCTTTTTTTTTTTGGCACAAGTATTACCCGAGGATATATTCTTTCCTTCCTGCGGTTTTTACTCGTTCTCTGACGCAGACAGGAGTGGGTGGACCAGGGGGTTGCGCCCACGGGACCGGGATCAAAGGAAGAATTATCAGGGTTCCGAGCTCGGTCCGGGATTTGGTCCCGTAGGAGACTTACCACATGTAAATAAGGACAGAGCTTCTCTATCTCTCTCGCACTCGCTCTTTATCTCTCTCTCTCTCTCTCTCTCTCTTTTTGTCTGTCTCTCTCGCTCTCGCGTAAATAACATTTTTCCGATAGCTCCGGAATAAGCCAGTGTTCGTCGGTCCAGCTAAAAATCCTTTTACCGTTTTCTTCATGTTTCCTTAGATTTTTGCGTTTACAATAATAACGAATAACAATTAATCAACAGCAAGATACGATTACCTCCCGTAAACACGTTAAAATATTATTTTTACGTAATAATACAAACGTAATATTAGACGTAATAATAATAATAACAATAATATATATATATATTATTATTATTATTGTATATATATATAGTTTGTGTATTCTTTCTCTCTCTCTCTCTTTTTTTTTCTATCACTAAAGCAACCTTGTTGAACGCGATGACTCGAAATAGAAAGGAACTTTCAGTGTGTCGGTGTTTAACATTATATACGGTAATGATCTTCACCGCTGAATCTTACGGCATTGAAATAATAATAAGTGCGACGCGTCTGAAAACGAAGCAACGTCGTCGTCGTCTTGCCGCGAAAAAGAAAAAAAAACGTAGCAAAAAGAGAGAGAAAGAGAAATAAAGAGAGAGAGAGAGAGAGAGAGAGAGAGAAAGGGAAATTTTTAATACACACTGGCCGGTGTACGTACATTTGAAAAACATGCCGAGCATCATCCTCACCCCCTCCACCCACCACTGATTCTTTGTGTCTCTTCTTTATCCCTTGCTTTTTTTCCCTTCTCTCTAACTCTCGCATGTGTTAGCGCAAAGGACAGACGAGGAGTATTTTTGTTTCCATCCCCTTTTTCTCTCTCTCTCTCTCTCTCTCTCTTTCTCTCTATTTCTATCTTTCTCTCTCTTTATATATATATATATATATATATATATATATATGTATATATATATATATATCTCCCTCTCTTTCGCTATCTTCTACTTTTTCTCCTTCTTTTACTTCTTTTTTCTCGCTCGGCCAGCATATTCGGTACGGTGGCGGTTCTACGTTTCAAAATGTATGCAAAAGACCGGAGCACCCCGCGCATCCTAACACTGTACACACGATCGAGAAAAGTTGTCCTATCGTCATACATACATACATACATACATACATACATACATACATACATACATACATATATACATGCATATATACATATATACATACACACACACACATACACACCCTTTCCGAGTATTTTATACGATCCTTTATATCATACGTTGGATACGACGCGTTTCGGATAGGATTGAATATTTCTTTCTTCTTGTAATTTCTTTTTTTTCTCTCTCTCTCTTTCCTTTGGACAATATTTCCTCTCAATTAAGAAATAAATATTCAATCGTTGGATCATTATTTTTGTAGATTAATTTCGATGCTCTTCTACCGGGCCGTTGTTATTTTCTAACTCTTCGAGGGATTTGAATTTACATTTTCTACGGACTGTACTCGGGTCCGGTCGGCGTAGTTACCATCGATTCGTGGTCGCAACTGTTTCGTCGTTTAAAAAAGGAACGCCTCGAGTAGTAGTCGTGGGATGGAAAGACATCTTTTCTCGAACATATATTTCTGTTTGTCCAAGGGTTGGGTCGGAGGCGTGGGCGGTTGACGGGGTGAGGGGTGGGGGGAGGGAGGCGGACGGCCAGATACAAGGGCTTCCTCATCTTCCCTTTTACATTGTCAGAGTGTTTTATATGTTCGTTTACACGGTCGACGGTTTTCTAATTTTTCTTATCTTTTCCCTTTTTCTTCTTTATTTTTCTTCTTTCTTCTTACTTTCCCGCCCACCCCAACCCCCCTCGACCCACCCATAGATTCGTTGTCTCGCAAATTTTTTGTTTTTTTTTTTTTTTTTTTATCTCTTCTTCTTCTTCGTTTTCTTTTTTTTTTTCATTTTATTTTGTTTTCCTTAGTTATCTCTTTTCCTTTCTCTTCGTTTCTTTTTTAACATTTTTTCCCCCGCACGCGTTATATCCGCGCGAAATTTGCCCTCCGTATACGAAGCCTGGAGTGTCGGTTTGGTCGTGAAGGAAAAAGTAAAAGGAGCAAAAAGGAAAAAAGAAAACTGAAACGAAAACGGGAAGAGAAGAGAAGTGAAGGAAGAAAAGGTGAAGAAGGTAAAATAAAAATAAAAAAAAAAAAAAAAACAAAGAGAGAAAGATAATTTCGATCGATAGAAATGATTCCTCTTTACCTTCTTTGTTCCGTTTTGTTTACGTTTTTATCGTCTTTTGCTCTCATATTCCCCTCTTCTTATTCTTCTCCTCCTCCTTCTTCTTCTTCTTTTTCTTATTCTTCTTCTTCTTCTTCTTCTTTTTGTTCCTGAGTTTAATGCTAAACCACGATGCGTTCGTACTTGTAACTCTTATCCTTTACCAAAAAGGAAAATCTTGTCGGTAACTGTACTTCGCGCTTAACCCGTGCTTCCGGGTACAGGGAAGTGGATCCACCTCTCTTGCATATTGATTTACGATAATTTCATTATTTTCTCCCGCCTTCTTGTAACAGATTAATGCCACTTTTGGACCATTTCGCGGTACTCCTCGAGGGGAAGAGAGAGAGAGAGAGAGAAAGAGAAAGAGAGATAGAGATAGAGAAATGAAGAGAGAGAGAGAGAGAGAGAGAGAGAGAGAGAGAGAGAGAGAGAGAGAAAGACAAAGAGACCATCGCCATTTTCTACGACATTATTGAGATAATTGGATTACTCTTAATCGTTTCCGTATAAAATTTCGTTGACACTAGTAAGATCGGTTAACAAATTATACTATTTAAATGATATTCTTTGACTTAACGTTTTTCTTCTCCCTTTTTTTCCCCCTCTTTTATTTTTCTTTTTTCGTTCCTCTTCCTCCCCTTTTACTTTTACTTTTTACTTTTTCTTCGTTCTACTCGGTTACGAGCTAAAAAATGGACGGACAAAGGTAGGTAGAAGGAGAGAGAGATATATATATATATATAGATAGATAGATAGATAGAGAGAGAGAGAGAGAGAGAGAGAGAGAGAGAGAGAGAGAGAGAGAGAGAGAGAGAGAGAGAATGAAGGAAGGAAGGGAAAGAAAGCGAGCCAAGGGGAGCGACGAGAATTTTATTGGCTCTGACTTTGCCGCTCCCTAACGTCTTTCCTTTTTGCTTCCCAGATTTTCATATGTTTTCATCCGCTCGGAAAATTAGGACGTTATATGCGAATCGGACGAAGAAAGAGAGAAAGAAAGAGAGAGAGAGTGAGAGAGAGAGAGAGAGAGAGGGAGAGAGGAGAGACAGACAGAGAAAAAGATGGAGGAAAACTTTTTTCCAGAAACGAAGGGTAACGTCTTTCTCTCTCTCTCTCTCTCTCTCTCTCTCTCCCTCTCTCTTTTTCTTCTTCTCTCTCTCTCTCTCTTAGAGATATCTCGAAAGCCTTAGTACACGGTTATTGGCTCTTTACAACGGTTTATTGACTCTTACTTTGTAGTAACGCACTTGTACGTTGTACGATGTCAGTAGGAAAAATCTTTATGAAAAGTGCCAATGTCGTGTGGAATTCTCATATTAGTGTACGGAGACGTCATCCCGATACCGTTACACGAGATATGTGTGCGCTTTAATAAAATGTATAAAAGGAAAAAGGACAAAGATGAAAAAGAAAAAGGCAAAAGGAAAAAATAAATAAATAAAAGACATACCAGAGGAAGAGGAAGAAGAAGAAGAAGAAGAAGAAGAAGAAGAAGGGAAAGAAACGTTACATTAAAACGATTTCTCCTGAAGAAGAAGAAAAAGAAGAGGAAGAGGAAGAGGAAGAAGAAGGAGGAGGAAAAGAAACATTACATTAAAACGATTCTTCCTGAAGAAAAATTAGAAGAAGAGGAAGAGAAAGAGGAGGAGGAGGAAGAAGAAGAAGAAGAGTGGAGGAAGAAAGAAACGAGGAAAAAGGAACGGAAAGGAACGAGGGATGCCTTAAAAAAAGAAGAAAAAAAAAGAAAAGATCAAAAAAGAAAGAAATGAAGAAAGAGAGAGAAAAATAAGGAAAAATAAAAACAAAAAGAAAGGTTCCATTTAAGATCGAGAGAAAGGGGGCACGACCATACGTTTTATATTCTTATTTTATTTTTTTTTTTTTTATTATTATTATTTTATTCCTTTCTTTTTCTTTTTTCTTCTTTTCTTTTTTTTTTCCTAACAACATCCCCGGGCGTCATCTTGAAGGAAAAGGAAATTCAAGGATTGACTTGGTCGGGACGACGACTTTCGACGTGGATACATTCGCCGCAGGAGGGTGCACATAAAAAACATATTTTGAGGTCTTGCCAGGAACGTGGCAGGGTGGACCTACGCTGTAATATATCAGCCAAGATCGATACTATTCCGCAGACTTTGGTTGTTCGGAAACCTTCTACGAATCCCCTTCTCTGTCTATCTCTCTCTCTCTCTCTCTCTCTCTCTCTCTGTGGGTCTCTGTCCCTGTCTGTTTGTCTCTCTCTCTCTCTCTCTCTCTTACTCTTTCTCTAGATATCTCCAAGTTCGAACATCGAGAACACGGGGATAAACCAGTCTTGAATATAACGTGGATTGTCCGACGTGTTCTTCGCAAAGGTGTCTTACTTCGTGCGAAGTACTTGCTAGTTACATTCGAAACCGTTACTCCCACAACCCTCGGATTCTCGTACCACTCTCTCGAATCACAGGAACGAGTATCGATTCGGACAAACAAATAAGTCGAGAAGAAGGAGGGGGGGGAGAGAGAGAGAGAAAGAGAGAGAGAGAGAGAGAGAGAGAGAGAGATAGAGAACTGAGAGAAAGGAGAGAATATTTTCTACGATAGAGAACTCAGAATGGCTGAGAACATTTGGACGAGGAATTATGTGTTTTCGAAAAGAGGATAACGAACGGAAGTACTCTTGAAATATCGTGTTGTGTATATATTCGAGGACATACAAGGAAAGAAAGAAAGAAAGAAAGAGGTAGAGAGAGAGAGAGAGAGGGTAAAAGAGAGGGTAAAAGAAATCAGATCGAACAAAAGCCTCTTACCTGATGCGACTCGCGCGAAGTCTGGCCCAAAACTAGCACCCTTTTTCGGTAAAGGGGAAAGGGCAAGCGCTCTACCAGGTACGACGTAACTACCAACCGTTTCAACCCTTTCCCTTTCTCTCCCTCTCTCCTTCTCTCTCTCTCTCTCTCTTTCTCTCTCTCTCTCTCTCTTACACACACTCTATTTTTCACGCACACGTATACGTACACGAAGAGATACGTAAACGCGATATAACGATCTACGTATAGATCCGATCATATCCGAAAACGATTTATATTATTTAGCACGTTGTATATATATATGTATCGCTAATTTTTATCGATCTCGTCGTACTTACTTCCCACGTCCTCTCGTTGCCATCACCTATCCCTAAGAAATAATATTTTAATGGAGATTTATATTCCGTGTATCACTCGAAACGGTTATTACTCGCGCGTGAACACATCTTTTCTTTACTTTATTTATTTATTATATATACATACATATATATATATATATGCTTGTTATTTTATATAAATCGTCGGTATCTAACTCTCCCTTTCGATGTATGTAATACAGTTTACAGACATAAATTTCTATCTCCATTCGATAGGATGACTTTTCCAATGGCGAAGTTGTCGTTCGACACGAAGAAAGAGAGAAAAAGAGAGAGAGAGAGAGAGAGAGAGAGAGAGAGTGATAGAGAGTGATAGAGAGGAAGAGAGAGAGAGAGTGTGTTCACGTTGAGAAACGTAGGATTCGAAGAAAATTCAGGAAGGAGACGATAGCCATGCGCGATAGTGCGAGAATTCGTGCGGGCCATTGGGCATAGGTCAGGCAGAAGCCAATCCGACGAAACTCTCAGATATATGATAAAAATTGACTGGAGGCAGGCCTTCTCGCACCCTCCGCGACGCTTTCTCGCACGGCGGACTTTGAATTTTCGTCCTTCCCTTAAATCCTTGGGATAACGTCTCGCGAAAGCCCTCTTCTCTCTCTTTCTCTCTCTCTCTCTCTATCTATCTCTATCTATCTTTCTTTACCTCGTATATATGTATACGCGTGTACACATACACGGATACGTATACACAGGCACGTTCGCATCCCCTTCTTCTTTTACCATCAGGACGATAGAACGCGCAAAAGTCTTAGGTGCTTACGAGAGGAGAGAAAGGAAAGTGGAAAGAGGATTCCGCTCGAGATATCCGGGCATCCGATCGAAAAATGATGATCTAATGACTCGCATCTGTGTGGACCTACCTACGATGACGTCATCCTGCCAGTCATCTTCCTTTTTTCCTTCTTCTTCTTCTTTTTTTCCTTTGTTTTTTCTTTTATTTTTCTTAACTTTTCTCATTTCATTAATATCTACCTTTTTAAATCCCATCTCATTGGATTAAAAGTACAAAAATAAAATAAAACAATGTTCCTTTGCAACGGCATTGTTTATGGTAATATATATACATATACGTTTGTATGGTTTATGATGTACATATATATAAATATGATATAAATATATATATATATGGTATATGATTGATCGCGAGCTTTTGATCTAATTTATATGAATATATTTATGTACTTGAATGAAGGGATATCGATCGATTAAAAAATATCGATATGATGAACGAAATGAATTAATTACGTACAAGTAGGAGTATATATACATATATATTTAAATAGTTGTACATATATATATATATATATGTATGTATGTATCGATTAAAATTTACGTAGAAATGTCTCGAGATCCGGAAATAAAATGTCACGTACAGCTGTCATCCATGCACCGACACGGACGATAAGAATATCCATCCGAGATGGAATTTAATATCGGGGAAATCCATTTTCGATGGTGTTCAGGTATTATGATTCATCCTGGACGAATATGTACGCTTCTCGCACGTGTATAAAACGTGAATCGTCTTTGGTGAGTCCGAGCGAAATGGAGAGAGAGAGAGAGAGAGAGAGAGAGAGAGAGAGAGAGAGAGAGAGAGAGAGAGAGGAGGAGAAAAAAATTCGAAGCGAACCACCCTTCATTGTATTATTATTCTCTCTCTCTCTCTCTCTCTCTCTCTTTCTCTCTCTCTCTCTTTACTTTTCTTTCTCGTTCTGTTTCTTTTTCTTTTTCGATGCCTCTCTTCTCGGTAGAACTCGCTCATCCATAGGAAATGCACGAAGGTGTGGGATGGTCGGTTGAAAGTTAGCGCGACGCGGAAATTTCTTTTGCAGCGTATGGGAAATATTTTCCAAAGTCCCGCAAAGCCGAGCGAAATCCGCAACGTGCGTGATATCGCTACGAAGTAGTGAAAGTTTTGTCGCGTTCTTTATTTAACGATGCTACGAGAACGAGTGCAAAGTACGTACGTACATACATAGAAGATACATACGTATGCATATGTATATATAAATATATATATATATATATATATATATATATATATATATATATATATATATACACACTACTCTCTCTCTCTCTCTCTATATATATATATATTTGTATGTATGTATGTATGTATGTATATAGGATGAAATAATGGTTGATAATATTCATCATATCAGGGGTTGAAAAGGACAAAATTAGAATTGATGACGACGTTCCATTTCGAAAGAAAAAAAAGAAAAAAATCGATCAGACGCATCCGAGTAAAATTTAATGTACGATCGATGGACAACGGAGAAATGTTAAGGATTAACGTTCCTTTTTTCTTTCCTTTTTTTTTTTTCTTTTTATTTTCTACTTTCAATGCGCCGTCAGTAAATGAAAGATATATGTATTCGTTATTTTTTTTGTTATTTACAACTAGTTGATAATAGATACCGACCGAATATCGTTCGATAACACGCGAAGATATAAAACAAACGGGATGGAGATGCAACGAGGTAGCAAAAGAAAGGCGCATCCGTGTATCGATGCAACAACGGTTGCAAGCTCGCGGCATTTCGGAGCATTTCTTCGAAATATACCAGGCGCTTTTCCAATGCAGTATTTTTCGTCGTCTCCTTTGTTATTCAGGGAAACACACATACACTTATACATATAGAGACAGAGACTGGCGGGGAGAGAGAGAGAGAGAGAAAGAGAGAGAGAGAGAGAGAGAAGGAGAGAAGGAGAAACATAGAGGAAGGCAATAGATGTTCGGCCTGGTCTGGGCCATTTTTGTATTTGTTTGAAATTTTAATGTGGTCGCAAGCGGGACGGGTAGAACGTAGCTGGGGGTGCGTGAAACGGAGCGAGAGAAAAATAGAGAAAATGAGAGGAATAAAGAGAGAAGGGAAAGAGATAGAGAGAAAGAGAGAGAGAGAGAGAGAGAGAGAGAGAGAGAGAGAAAGTAGCAAAAAGAAAGTGACGAGGAAATGGTGCTCAGGGATGGGAGGTTTCGTATAGCGAGCGTAAACCGGCGGCCATTACCTTCGATTTTGAAATAAATTGCGCGCCATAAACAGGGTGGTCCATAAGAATACATACGACCGGCTTACCACGAAGGTACCCAATGTTCTGAAAAATGTAGCCCCGCCGCGCTGATATCGATCCTACCACCCCCTCGCGTGTCGCCTTGTCTCTATCTCTTTCTATATCCCATCTCTCTCTCTCTCTCTCTCCTTTTTCCTTTTTTCGTATCCCCGACGAGTATCCAGGACGGAGAAGGGACAGAGATATAGAGGAAGAAGGTTAGGTTGGTTGGCTTAATTTCGGCCTGTAGTCGAATTCAGCCCTTTTTTTCGAGAGCAAGAGAGAAAGAGAGAGGTACTCCGACGACCTTTGACGACGGCTCCCTTCCCCTATATCTTTTTATCTTTCTCTCTCTCTCTCTCTCTCTCTCTCTCCCTCTCTCTCTCTCTTTCTCTCTCCTTCCTTTTACCTCTGATATCCGTCGAGCGAAAGTCCGGAACCCGTCAACGCTACCAAAGGACTTTCCTGAATTTTTTAGCCAACCGCGCATAAACGCAAGCTCCGTGTGTATTATACTCGCTCGTTTCGAAACGCGAACGTTTTTTCGTTGAGGCCGCCCATTCGCAAGATTTTTGCGAACGTTTCCCGTCGTTACCTCCACCCCCATCCCCCATCCCCATTGGCGTTCGTTTTAAATTTCGATAATACAAATAGCATTCAATTTTCCATTACCCTCTAGTTCACGATCGAACACTTTTGTTAACGCCAATTGTTCAAACATTACTCATACGTAATTATCTTAACGCATGTTAAAGAATTTCTCATTTTTATTGAAACGCGACGAAGATAAGAGGTATTCGAACAAAAAAAAAAAGAAATGGATGTAAAACAGAGAGAGATAGAGAGAGAAAGAGAGGGGGGGGGTAGGGTGAGTGGGGATAGACGAGGTGAGAAGAGGAAGAACGACTTGATCCTCTTACATAAGCTG
>OU427006.1:3692113-3694613 GCA_911387935.1 Dolichovespula saxonica | reverse complement strand
TAGAAAAGAAGACGAAAAAAGAAAAGAAGTAGACGATGACGATGACGACGACGACGACGACGACGATGACGATGACGACGACGAAGGAAAGAAAAAACAAAAAAGAAGAAGAAGAAGAAGAAAAGAAAGAAGTGGGGTTCGAGTGAGGAAGTTTATTTTTTTTTCATTTTTGAATTTAGTTACGGTTATGGGGGTTACATCTACTACGTACGGCGTGTGCCACTTGGTGTCCAGTTTTTGACCCGGAAGGAAAAGGCCGACGGAAGTTTAGGGTGACCTTCTCCGGGGCGAAACCTTTACGAGAACCCTTCCTTATACGTACGTTCCTTGAAAACCCAAAGGAAAACGAGTTTTGACATTTCTTGACCACGTGCCAACACCTCTCTTTTCGAACCGTCGGCTTTATTCCGTTTCTTAAGCATCGTAGCCCGACGTAATGTACGTTCTATGTATATTTAAATATACGCGTGCGTGTACGTATGTATGTCTCTCTCTCTCTCTCTCTCTCGAAAAAAAAAGACAACGAAGAAGAAAAAGAGAAAAGAAGCATTTATTCTGACAATTCGATGAATATAGACCGAGATTTACGATTCTGATCGAATTTCTTCGTAAAAATTGCTACAACTCTTTTGAGACGTACCTCTTACTACGTACTACGTATCCCTCTCAATAATAATAATAAGAAGAAGAAGAAAAAGAGGATGAGAAAGAAGAGGAGGATGGAGAATATTTGTCGATAAGAATTTTTCGTGACGTCATCGTCCGAGGGATGGACGAGTTCTCAATATAAAAGACGATTTCGAATAGTGTGGCACAAAACATCACTTAGAGAACTCCTTCTACCGTAGCGCAAACATGCTAATGGAGGATCCTTCCAAGTATAGTAGTACCACCCTATACACACCTACACGGGTTTACTAACACAGAGGATTTACTATCTATGTGAGTACACATCGATGATAAACTCGATTCCTTCCTTTTCTCCATCCTTTACTTCGACGATGGAAGAATTCTCAAAAATATATCCTTGGACAATATATATATATATATAAATATATCGTAGAAGACGTTTCTGGAAAAGACGTTTTTCAACATTATCGTTTTATGGTGAACATTATATAAATTATTATTATTTTATCATTTCGAAAATAATCTTCCTATACGTATCGATCTATCCATCTAACGATAATGTAATAATCGTGAACGTTAATATCGATCATCTGTTAGATCAGTACGATTATTTATAATGGAAACTTAAGTGTGTACTAATGTATCGTGTTCGACGTATTTATGTATGTGGATATATAGAAAACGTTTGATGTAAAATGGTTCAAATGAGAAGAAGGAGGTGGAGGTGGAGGTGGAGGTGGAGGAGGAGGAGAAAGTAGAGGAGGAAGAAGAGGCCTATGGGGGTTTCGTGTCGTTTCACGAGAGGATCGAGAAGGACGAAACATAACTCGTCCCTTGACACACTCACCTTCGATACATACGTACGTACGTACATACATACATATATATACATGCATACATATGTATATATCCAGTTATATCGAATTCACGTGGGTGGTACATGTATATGTATTATCTATATACAGATATATATATATATATATATATACATACTTGTATATTCCTGTCCTACCGGCCGTCCCACGATTCGAGTTATAGATCAAAACGATGTACCAATTCCACGAGGGTATCCTTAGCTTCGAGATCAAAAAAGGACACGGAGGAGGAGGAGGAGGAGGAGGAGGAGGAAAACGACAAGAAGAGAAAAAAAGAAGAAGAAAATAAATAAAGGAAAAAAGAAAGAAACGACAAAAAGAACGAGAAGAAAGAAAGAAAAGGAAGGGAAGAGGAGGGAACGATTCGAGAATTTGAATTTAAATTCCGAATTTTCTCGTTTCCCACGAGAGAAGCCACGAGGAGGCTCCCTTGGTCAGCGTGGGATGCAGTTTTCGGTCCTGACGTCCTTCAATTTTTGAACAGGATCGGCTTGGGTTGTCCCGCGGGACGAGCAAGTGAACGCGAAGACCTTTCTAGACGAGTATATATGTACGTCGATGTATATATTTGTGCAGATATATATATATATATATATATATATATATATATATATATATATGTATGTATGTGTGTGTGTGTGTGTGTGTGTGTGTACATATATATATATATATATATATATATATATATATATATGTATTCGGAGAAACGATGGCTCCACCCTCACAGTAAACTCCAAATAACCCTATAAAGCTACATCGCCGTGTCGCCATTTTCGAGTTATTTGCGGGAAAAAAACGCTTGTATTCGTTCCGTCTATATATATAGCAAAAAAAATAGAAAGAAATGCATATACATATATACAAAGAGAGATAGAGAGAGAGAGAGAGAGAGAGAGAAAAAAAAAAATATATATATATATATATATATGTATGTATGTATGTATGTATGTATGTATGTATATATAGATGAAAATTAGTATTACAACTAAACCATC
>OU427006.1:3649613-3684613 GCA_911387935.1 Dolichovespula saxonica | reverse complement strand
TTTGAGGAGAAAAAAAGGAAGAAGAAGAATAAGAAGAAGAGAAGAAGAAAAAATTACGAGAAGCGACAGATGCGTTTATTTAGATCGCGTGAAATAAATGTATTTAAAGGGGTGGAAAAACAAAGGGGTGGGGATGCGGGGGAGGAAACATTTATGTTATCTACGAAGGAAGGTGTGAATCGTAAAGGTGGGCATCATCACTTCCACGATTTTGTGGAATCCCGAGCGACGGTAATGGGAATCGCTTTACAGAGCTGAAGCAGTTTCTTTCTTTTTTTCTTTTTTTCTTTTTTTTATCCCCCATCCCACCCCCACCCGGAACTGTAACCTGTGATAGATTTTCGCGTCGAGAAAATTTAATGGAAAAATCCGAGGTGTCAGACACAGACATGCCGGCGATACGTCAGGCCATTCACGGCTAAGCCGTCTCTGCGCTTCGATGCTGAAGAGGAAAAAGAGAAAGTGTGGGCGAAGAGGGAAGAGTGACAAGGAACTGCCGGAAGAAAGTGAACGACGCGTGAGAGAGAGAGAGAGAGAGAGAGAGAGAGAGAGAGAGAGAGAGAGAGAGAGTAAGAAGAGCTGGTTTAAACGTATACATATATATATACACATTTATATGTATATATGTGTGTGCGTGTATATATATATATATATATATATATATATATATTTATATATGCGAAATATACATGACTCATTTCCCTTTTATTATACATTACAGGACAAACGAAATGGTATAATTGTTAAATCGATTAAATGGTGGAATGCGGGGAGAAAGAAAAAGTAAACCAAGAAAAAGAAGAGATAGGAGAAAAATCGAATGATGAGTATAATAACTTTATATAATCCGGATAATAAAAGCTAGATGAGGACCATTTTCTGGATAATTATAAATAAATAGTTGGATATAGATGGTTCGTGGATCGAAAGAGTCGATGGGTTTATATAAAATGTATACCTTGAATTTGTCCGTGCTTAAAGTGGCCTCGTTAAGGAATAGAGGTCCGTATATCTTCGAGGGAGCTTGGAAAGAGGGTTGGAATGGGGTTGATAAAACGACAGTCACGACATCTGCCGTTGAATCTTCGCTCGAGTAAGAGAGTGAAAGTCCATTGAGTGTGAGTATGGTCGGTAACGTAGGGAAGGTGTTGGTTTAGTTCCTAGATCTAGTTCCTATAAGCAATAAGGGTAGGGAGACTAGACGGAAGGTTAGGGTTGTCCAAAAGGTTTTGTTGGTTGTCCCCTTCTCCTAAAACGAGCCTCCTTTTGTACGGGAAAGAAGGGGGCATGGCCGGATTTCGTCGTGTAAAATTGAAGAGCGTAGCAATGGCAGGGGTGCCATCGGTGAATATGGATAATTCTATTGAAACAATTCTATTCAGCGTTGATTATTTAGCCCATTTTTATCCTTTTAATGAAAATTAATTGTTAATAATATTAATTATATTGCTTTATATATATATATATATATATATATATATGTTTATTAGATAATTATTCGTCTCGTATGTACGCGTTCAAATACGCTTTCGTATATATGTGTATATATATATATATATATATATATATATATATATATATATATATAGATCAAGAAAAAAAAAATATATATATATATATAGATCAAGAAAAAAATATATATATATATATATATATTAATGACATAATAAATGTTAATATTTAAGATGGTTGAAACATATCTTCTGAATGTTGATAATTTTCTTTTTTTCTTTTTAAATTATATTATACCATAAATATTAAAATATCAATTACATAATTATCTTCTCGTATATGGATACGTGTATATTGCATACATATTTGCAAACGCATTTGTATGTATAAATATTGTAATATATAATAAAATAAAAATTTGAATGTCTCCGATTGAAAGCCGATCAAATGCTTTCGTAGGCATATCAATGAGATCGAAAGAAAAAAAAAAGAAGAAAAACAAGCAAAAAATAAACAAAAAGAAAGGTAGAAAAAGACAAACAAAAATGAAAAATTTGAATGCGTACCGATCGTACGACAAATATCGATACGACTTTCGATTGTATATGCATATATATATGTATGTATGTATGTATGTATGTATAGAAAATAAAGATACTTCCTGGAGTATACGAGCTGGGCACGAGCTGATTTCGCAATAGGGAGGTCCGGATTAATTTGGCAAATTGAACTGGTTCTTCCATCGAGTCCGATAATTTGGTGACTACCACGCTTCCTCCTCCTCCTCCAACTCCTCTTCCTCCATCTCTTCTTCCTCCTGCTCCACCTCTTCCGTCTCCTCCTCCTCCTCCTCCTCCTCCGGAGAAGGAAGTACCTTCGCCCGGAGAGAGGGTTGACGGTGTATCCCTGCTTGTCCTCCTTTCTCGCGAGGATTCACGTACCTGCGATGTTTGACTCGAAGCTGAAGGGAATTCCAGCTTTCCTCGTAGTCTGTGTAGCTAGTTCCCTAATCGAATTAGAGGAGTCAGGATATTGCGTGCCGCTACGCCGTCCTCCCCCGTCCTTGGACCCCGCAATTGTTTTACGTCGGTATCTCCGTCGAATCTCTCCTCCTCCTCCTCCTCCTCCACTTCCACCTCCTCCTCCTCCTCCTCCTCCTTCCTCCAGCACCCCTTTCTACATCTCCACCTCTTAACAGGACATCGAATTTGTACTAAACTATCTGCCGACCGGAATATTGAATTATCGGTGCTGTGACTCGTTTTGGTAAAAAGCGTCTTCGACGATGACAACTTTGGCCCCCCACCTCTCTCTCTCTCTCTCTCTCTCTCTCTCTCTATCTATATATCTCTATATCTATCTCTATCTCTATCTCTATCTACCTATCTATCTCTATCTCTATTTCTCTTCGAGAGAAATCGGATTTATCGTAAACGAATATTCCACCTCTTACCTCTTACTCCTCCGCCTAACCACTCCTCCTCCACCCCCTCCCCACCCTCCTCCTTACCACCACTCCCCTTACTCGTCCGTATATTCCGCGTTGGGCACACGGTATCCTGCGGATACCGACTATGAATATTCCTAGACTGTGAGTTTGCGAACGGAAACTGTTTAGATCCCCATATGCGAGAGCTACTAGGGAGAGGGAAAGGGAAAGAGAGAGAGAGAGAGAGAGAGAGAGAGAGAGGAAGAGAAAGGGAGAGAAGATTGGAGGAGGTACACGAGGCTCTAGTTACTGCTTCTATAACGAGCGATTCGAGAGTACTTTTCTTTCGAAGTAGACAGCCTTTCGTTTCGAACTACTCTACTCTATACTTCCAATGGATTTTCTCGTTAATATATTATTATACATTGTTAAGTTATAATCATAGAATCAATTCTATTATTTATCTATATTCGAGTCGACGAGAAAATTTTGTTTTATTGAAAAAATATTCTCTCTCTCTCTCTCTCTCTCTCTCTCTCTCTCTCTCTCTCTCATTGCACGTTTCGTTATATCCATAAGACAGAGATATATATTGTGATAGACAGATAGATAGATAGATAGATAGATAGATAGATGGAGTGATCGAGAAGGAGAGAGAGAGGGATAGACGGACAGACATACAAACAGAGAGAGAAGTAGAGAGAGAGGGAGAGAGAGAGAGAGAGAACAAAGATGCAGAGAACTTTCACTAACGACCAAAGTTTTTCGGTGTCCGAGACTGGAGCTATCATAAATTCAAAATGGCGGACCCTTTGAGGGCGAAAACAAAAGCCACTCGGGTTCACTGCTGGAGGCTCAGGGGCGGGGGTGGGGACGGACGTTGGTACCGGGCAACCCTTCTGAGAAGTCCTTTCCGGGGAGTCGTATGGTATGGTAGAGAGGAGCCAGGGGTAGACCTTTCTGAGGGGTCGCGCCACCGAAAATGGCGGACCCAATTAAGTGAGTTTAGACTACCCGCGTTACGCCTCGACTTGTACACATACGTACGTACGTACATAAACGTACATAAACGTACGTACGTATGTATGTAACGTTATGGTTCGTTCTCAGGAGCTAGAAGTATCGCGTGGGTCCTTTCGTTAGAAGGGTCCCTTACGAACTCTTTCCCGTCTTATTCCTCTTTCGGCGAACCCCTCATCGTCGATTCACGTTTCGTTGACCACCGTACGTACCCAACTTTCCTGTTCCTCCATGGATTTCCACGAAGACTCTTGTAGGATTAATTGCTTTCTGTGTTTTTTTTTCTTTTTCTTTTTCCTGTTCTCTACTCATTAATCCGTTGCCATCCTCCTATAAAGGAAGGACTTCCTTTTGTTCATCGAGAATATTATCGTAAGAGAGAAGGAGAATCAATTTTTCTTCTCTCTTCCCTTCCTCTCATTTTCTATTTTCTTTTTCTCGCTATCTATTCCTTCTCTCTCTCTCTCTCTCTCTCTCTCTCTCTCTCTCTCTCTCTCTTTCTGTTTTTTTTTTTGTAATTGTTTCTTTCTCTCTCTCTCTCTCTCTCTCTCTCCGCTCCTTTACTTTTTCTTCGATCGTACCTAAATTTTTTTATTCCCTTTTTTCTTCCTCGTCTTTTTTATTCGTTTCGTTTATTCCTTTTTCTTTTCCACTTTTTTTTCCGATGGCAGTTAATTATCATCGACGGGAATTATTAGATTTTTTTTTTTTGTCGTCGGATCGAATATCGGATATTGGTACGAATTTGTTTCTTCTTCTTCTTTCTTATTTCTTTTTTCTTTTTTTTTTTTTTTTGAAAATATAACTTTCATTGTACGTCGATATAAGACGTCGTCCCTTATCCGTAATAACATCCGACAGAATGAATAAGTTAGTCAAAGGGAATACCTTCTACTGGCGTTTGATCGAACAAAACGTTCGATTATTTCGGACGAAATTATTTCAAGAATGTCGAAGGATTAGGAAATAGTCGGTTTGATTTATCGACACTCGTATACCCTCCCCCCTCTCCCTTGACTCTGGTCCAACATCAACAATGATGTTATTATCTCGTTTAGGGTTGAATCCCTCGCTATGCGTTACGGTCCAGAACTGGACTGACCAGATCTTACACAAGTGATCTCTGATCTCGCATTGAACCCGGATGCTGGACATTTAACCTGACCCGTCAACACGTCGCACAGGTCGAAGGGACAACTTATTTATCTCTGGGAAGACCAAAAGAAAAAAAAAAGAAAGAAAGAAAGAAAGAAAATTATATTGTTAAGTTCTCTCATAAAAAGGGTTACCATTCGTATCGAAGCGATGAGGGTTTCTTTCCTTTTTCTTTCTTTTTTTTTTTTTTTATAATTCACGAGAGAAGTCTTTGATATTCGTTCAAATTCTCTCAATCCCGTCGTTCTATCCGACCGATACTATACTTTATTATTTTCAACTCAACTTGAGACACGTGAAGAGGACAAAAGATAAAAGGATCGTAGGGTGGATGTAGTGATACGTAGAAGAGAGAAAGTTAAGAAAGGAAGGAAGGAAGGACGGAAGGATGGATGGAAGGAAAGGAAGAAAAGGGAGAAGGAAAGATAGATGGATAGACGGATAGAAAGAAAGAAAGAAAGAAAGAAGAGGAGAAAAGGTACGAGGGTTTGAAAGCGATCGTATAGGAGGATCGAGACTCTCAAAGATGAGCGGGCCAGCTTTGATGCCGTATTAGCTCGGCGATTCCATCGAATTTACGTCGAGTTTCGATCTCGAGGAGGCTTCGATCGCCTACGAACGCGATATCTAGTATATTTGTAGAAGTAATAACGGGCCGTTGGAAAAGAGGTTGCCGTAGGAGGGTTGTTGGAAGGTAGGAGGGGGTCGACCGAGCCTGGGGAGATCGGGGGTGGGTTTATAGCGAAGGTGAGGAGGCAAAAGGAGGTGGAGGGTAGCTTGGCGACACTCAAGTCTCTCTCTCTCTCTCTCTCTCTCTCTCTCTCTCTCGCTCTCTCTCGTTCTTGCTAACTCTGCCCTTCTCTGTACACACACACACACACACACACACACACATACAAACATACATACATGCATACGTACACACATACACGTGTACATGCACGTATACACATACCTACATATACTACTCTCCGTCTCCATCTCTCTCTCGCTCTCTCCCTCTCTCTCCCTCCCTCTCTCTCTCTCTCTCTCTCACTCTCTCTTACTCAGAGCGAGCTGTACAAGGGTCCATCTCGTAGCAACGCCCACGGAAACTCGAATCGATACGACGCACTGTTCTGGAAATTCAGCGGATTTTCACGCTCGTTTTCGAATTTCGTTCGGTACGGCTCGTCAAAATTATCGACTTTGGTTGATATGGACTAAGGACGAGGAGGAGGGGTGGTGCGAGAGGCGAGGCGAGGTAGGCAAAGGGGGATGCCGGGGGGTGGAGGGTGTAGCGTAAGACACTCCTCGGCACGACGTTGGAATTTTCGTAATAACTCCCTGTCTCGCGAATATAGGAGGAGGATGTGGGGGGGAGGGAGGAGGAGGAGAGGAGGGATATACGACGAATGAGGAAAGAAACCGGGAGGACGGTAAATGCCAGAAGCGTCGCATCAAGAATCGAATGTTTCGAGTGTTTTCAGGGTTTTCGAGTTTTCTGCGAGGTGGCTGTAAATGGCAGGGGTGGGAGAGGGGAAGTGAGGCGGGGGGTCAACGAACCTATCAAATCAAAACTGTTTCCTATCTATATCTTTCTCTCTCTCTCTCTCTCTTTCTCTCTCTCTCTCTCTCTCTCTCTTTTTCTCCTTCTATCCATCCGTATATCCCATCCATCCCTATCTTCCCTATTTTCATGCGTACATACGCGTATCTTAAAACGTATAACTTCCCTCGTCGTACCGGTACCATTCTTCGTAGACACTCTTCGTTCGTCAGAGAAAAGGAATAAGAATGAGAATGAGAATAAGAATGAGAATAAGAATAAGAATAAGGAATAAGAAGGAAGGGATTACCGCGAAAATGTAAACCGCAAGCTCCTCGAAACGCTCAGGAATTTTGCTACTCCTTTCGGTTCTTAACTTCGATCACTATCTTCCTTTATGAGTAAAACGCAGAAAGAGGAGGAGGAGGAGGAGGAGGAGGAGGAGGAGGAGGAGGAGGAGGAGGAGGACGGGTTGTGCGAGGGGGATTGGTGGGGGTAATGTAAAATGGGGTCCACTCGACAAAGAAACACGTACTCGTTTGCGAGTACACAAAACAATCCCGAATATATTATTCCTCCGCTTGAGACGACATTTTATTCTTTTTCGTTTCTTTTCTTTCCACTTTTATTTCTTTTTTGTTTTTTATTTTTTATTTTTTTTTTTTTGTTACAACTTTTCCGTCCTTCGTTTTCGGGTCTGCGGATACTACGTGTAGCGTAGCTATCGACGGGGCGGGCATAATGATCGGGTTTTTATTTCGGGGCGTTGGGGGGAGGGGGAGGGTAGAGGGTGACGTCTTGAACGACGTTCGCGAGTGTACTGCCTAACCGCTCATCGCAAACGTTATCCTGGCTTTTAAACGCGTCCCGGTAATCCTCGTGTCCCTTGCATATCATTTCCCATTCCCTCTTTCCCGTTTGACGGTTTATTTGATTTTATTTCATTTTATCTCTTTCCTTCCTTTTCCATTTTCTTTTTCCTTGTTTCTTTCAATACCTTAATTTTTTTTTTTTGAAGTCGACGTAGGTAGCGCGCCAAAGAAATGAACAAATAAATCGGAATCGGACGACAGCTTAGAGGCGAAAAGGATGAAAGGAAAAAAATCCTTCCCTCTCTCGTCCGTCTGTCTTTCTTTCTCTTTTTCTTTTCTTCTCTCTCTCTCTCTCTTTTTCTTTTACGGTGTGACCAGCGAGGCGTCCTCTCATGCATGGCCGGTATCGATATGTGTACCTATGTATATCCTCACGAGCAAGCAACCGTTGCTGGAAAAGTCCTTTTCCCTTTCCACATACTCCTCCTCCTCCTTCTCCTCCTCCACCTCCTTCTCTCTCTCTCTCTCTCTCTCTCTCTCTCTCTCTCTGTCAGTCTTTCCTTCTTTTTCTGCGTCTCCGTAGCGCATTCGTTTCCAGACCGACGGAAGTTCGTGCACGAGAAATCCGGAAAATTGGACAGAGCGATCGTTCCGAGTTCTCTTCAAATGAACGATATCCCTCTTCTACATTCCGCAAGGCCATTTCTTCTTCCTTTTCTTCCATCCTTCTCTCTCTCTCTCTCTCTCTCTCTCTCTCTCTCTCTCTCTCTCTTTCTCTCCCTCTCTGTTTAATTCTTTCTTTTCTATTTTCTTCTATTTTTCTTTTTTCTTCAACGTACAATCTAATATCGAAGAAGAAAATAAAAGTAAGAAAGAATAAAAAAAGAAAAAGAACGGGAAAGAATCGAAAGACTCCCGAAAGAAATTCGTCCGTAAAAATTCTTCGCTATCGTTCCAACCCTGTAAATTTGTCACTCTCGTTTTTCTCCCGGTGGTTGATCACCACTGATATCAGATTTGTCTACACGGGCGATTGTGGTCAGTCTCGTACCAGAAACCGACCGATCCAGTTTACGTTCCGGTTTTTATTCTGAACTTCGCCCTAGAAAATCCCGACCCGATCCCTGTCAACACAGAGGCGTGCGCGTATATCTATGGAATGACAAATGCCATACTCGCCACTAATGTTACTGAACAACAAATTATCTAGTCGGCATCGCGATAAATATCATCTCGAGAACTTGTATAAATAGTACATGAACGTTTATCGTTGATATTTTATACATTGGGGACTTGTTTTATGTCTTTCGTTGCGTGACAACAATAACGACTACGACGACAATAATAATAATAATACTAATAATAATGATAATGATAATGATAATAATAATAATAATAATAATAATAATAATAATAATAATAATAATTTTATTACGTCTTCATTAATCTTATTTATTTTTGTTTCAGACACGTTACATATGTGTGTGTATTTGTATCGGCACGTCGACTCCTACGAAGATTAACTTAAAAATCCAAAGTCGACAATATCTTTTTTTTTTTTTTTACGAAAATAACATCATTCCCGAGAGTCCGATCGAACGCTTTCGAAAAATAAATCGTACGTATGTATATTCGATGAGTATCATTCGCACGTATAAAAGGTTTACATAAATCGTACTACGTCTAAACAACGATGTACCCATAGAAATATATTTGTTTGTGTTCACCGACAGATTCTAATTCGTGATTTGGATTTCATCGGATCGAAACACTGGATAACGAGAAGAGGGACGTATATACGATTGTTTACATTTAAAAAATAAATAAACGTTAAAGCCTCGTCTTACTCCTCCCAAGCTACGTCATCCATCCCGAATATCCTATATTCCATATGTTTAAAGTGAACAAATTTTTTTTTCTCTTCTTATCCCTTCTGTAATATTAATTCACTAAAGCATACTGCGCACAGGTGTGCAGACCGACGGTAAGTAGCGCATAGAAGATATCTATCGGCCGATAGGATCCAGAGAGAGTGAGAGAGAGTGAGAGAGAGTGAGAGAGGGTGAGAGAGAGAGAGAGAGCACAGTAGTGCCTCGAAGCTGTTACGAGTCGGCACACGACCCTCTATTAACTGTCCCATAAACAGATAATCATGAATTACCTAAAACGATATGATCGTACGACGAGGTCAGATAAAGTCTAGAGTTAAGAGATACGAGAATAATCGTATTCGCATTTCTCAGGTCGTTCGAGTAACGTGTCTAGGCTCTAGATATTAATTAATTAATGTATCATTGTACAGGAACGGATCTGATACAGATATAAATAGAAAATCAACAATAGAGACAGGGATATATATATGGAGATAAAGAGAGAGAGAGAGAGAGAGTGAGAAAGAAGGATAAACGTCTAGATTAATATCAATAATACAGTGAATTCAGATCGAAATGAAATGAAAAATAAAAAGAAAAGAAAATAAAATACGGAAACACGCGCGCGCGCGCATACAAAGAAAAAAGGAGAGAAAGGAAAATGAAAGGAATATAAAAGCACGAGGATCGGTAAAAACGAGAATGTAATTTCCGTATACGAAAAAAAAAAAAAAAAAAAAAAAAAAGAGAAAACGACAAATGAAAGAATAACCGACAAGCCAAAGGGTATCCCAACAAAATTTCATGGCGTTGTTTGACAATGGTAGTCAAGTAGTAAACCGCGACTTCAAACGGCGTCACGTCTTTGTTTGTTCTGGAAAAGCGTAAGAGAACGAAGAGAACGAACGGTTTAGTTCTCTCTCTCTCTCTCTCTTTCTCTCTCGTTCTCCTCTTTCTCGTCTTCCCTCTCTCCCTCTCTCTCTCTCTCTCTTTCTCTCTATCTCTAATTCTCCTTTACGAGAAAGGACGAGAAAGAGGAGAGCGCAACGTTAATCATTATCCTGGGGTAAGTCGAGAGGCGAAGGAAGTCTCCTTTGAGGCCGGACCACGGTTTCTCTGCCCGGAATTCCAGAGCCTCGGATTACAATTTGGCGAGTCCAGGAGACTCGAAGGGTGAGGTAGAGAGAGAGAGAGAGAGAGAGAGAGAGTGAAAGAGAGAAAGAGAAATATATATATATATATATATACATATATATATATATATATATATATATATATATATATATGTATGTATAGATAGAGAGAAGGAGAAGGAGAAAGAGAGGAAGGAAGACGGAGTGAGTAAAATGGCTGCCGGCGGTAGGGTAGTTTTGCTTGGTGTGGGGTGGTTGCGAGGGTGGCTAACTGGGTGGTCGACGAAGAAGAGAGTAGGAGGAGAGGAGGTGTAGGTAGTCGAAGGGGACTGGCGGTTGCCGAGGTCCGGGGTAGAGGGAACCGATGCTAGCCACAACCCCTTAAGGGTCGAACGAACCCTTGCACTACCACGAGTCGAGTCCACCGAGTCTCTCTCTATCTCTCTTTCTCTTTCCCTCTCTAACTTCTCTCTCTCTCTCTATCTCTCTCTCTCTCTCTCTCTCACTCTTCTTCCTTCCTCCTTCACTCCCTTCTCTTCACTTTCTCTATCTCTCTCTCTCTCTATCTCTCTTCTGCACTAGTTCTCCTTCTCTTTCTAACTTTAGCTATCCCTCCCCACCTTCCTGACTGAACAACCTTTATATCTACAGCCACTATACCCACCACCACGAGAGTACCTAGTACCTACCTCGGTTATTCGCGTGTTCGAGGGAGAGAAATGTCGAGAAAGAGAGAGAGAGAGAGAGAGAGAGAGAGTGAAACGAAGAAGAGAAGAGAAGTGAAGAGAGAGAGAGAGAGAGAGAGAGAGAGAAGGAGAAAGAGAGTACAGGACGAGACAAACGTGGTGGATGTTGAGTCGCAGGAGGATGAGAACGAAAGGGCAAATGCGAGTGAAAAGGATAAAGAGAGAAAGAGAAAGAGAGAAGGAGAGAGAGAGAGAGAGAGAGAGAGATGAAAAGCAGGGGTGGACGCTCGAGGAAGGGGTAGTTCGGGCAAGGGTGGAATTTTAGAGGCAGGACCAGCATTAAAATACACGCCGTGCGAAATACCAGGCGTGAATTAGAGTCCCTTTACGTACACAAGATCTTTGTGGCTACTACCGAACGAACGGACGAAATCTTCCCTATTTTCCTTAACTCTGGAAACAACCCCTCTCTCTTTCTCTCTTACTCTATCTCTTACTCTCTCTCTCTCTCTCTCTCTCTCTCTTTACTCGTTTTCCTACCAGGTGCTTCTAATCGTGATAACGGACCCTGCATTATCTACGAACGCGCTAGCAACATTTCGACGAGAACGAAGACGACGACGACGAAGGTTGCGACATGTTAGTGAGACGTTCGCAAATTTGTAGCTTAGACTGAAAGAGAGAGAGATAGAGAGAGAGAGAAAGAGAGAGAGAGAGAGAGAGAGAGAGAGGGAAGGGTAAACTCTCGCAAAGGGGTGGCCAAAGTGAGATCTTATTCTCGGCAATGCTTTGGTTCTGTGTGTCTATACATATGTGTGTGTGTGTGTGTGTGTGTGTGTGTGTATGCGAAGAAGAGGATCGAAAGTTTCAAGAACTTTCCTACGAGATCTTTGCTTTTCTCACCTTTCTCCTATACTTTAATTCGGAATACTTGAAATTTATATGAATCGTAGAAAAAAATAGGAAAAAGGGAAAAGAAAATCCGATAATTCTACGGCTTATATAAATATATATATTTCTATTTTATTACTTATTAATATTCAATATTATTCGATAATGATTCGATAAGTAATATTAGAATTTTATTTTTAATATTTTATATATATATATATATATATATATATATATATATATATATATATATAAAACTCCGAATATACAAATAGTTTTTTGTAACTGTTAAAAATTCTGATATTATTTATTAATCGAGATCGATGATGTTTCTATATAAAAATTTTTATTAATATCGTATTGAAATCCAAACAACATATTGTTTTAACGAAAGTTCCGATAAATATCGGTAATGCGAAAAAAAGAAAAAGAAGAAACGAACGTACGCATTTAGTATCGTTGCGGTCGAGAAGAAATAATTTCAAAGAGAAAGAAAACCAAAAAAAAAAAAGAAAGAAAGAAAGAAGACGAAGAAATAGTTATTGTTGCTTGTATTGATATAATCGATTAAACAACAATGGCATATATCCTGTCCTGTGTGTACGGGTTCGAAAATAATCTTTCATTTTTAGTCTTCCGAACACGATCGTAGAATTTCGATTTTGAATCACCGGTGAAATGTCAAATACATTTAAGCGAGAAAGAGCAGAGGACACAAAGACGAATGAGCTGCGACGTGGAATCGAAGGTGTACCGTGAATTTTAACATTTCACGAACGTTCTCGAGACTTTGTTACATACACACGTACATACATTACATACGTTACATAGATATATATACATATATACATACATATCGTATCGAGATTCGTCTCCGCCATCCCGGAGCGGGTCAAGCGGGTTCGCTCGAGCTCCGATGGAAAACGATTCTTGGAAGCGTAAATAACGACATTGTCCGTCGCGATAAAAATCGCTATTACGTGTTCGAATTCTTTGCAATTTCAATTTGATAACGATTTATCGCTTTCTTATTTCAAATCATACGTTCGACGCGTCCCGTCGTTACTATTTTGTCCACGTTAATGAGAAAAATTTATATATATATATATATATATATATATATATATATATATATATATATATATATTTGTATGAAAAAGAAAAAACGATATACAAAAGTGTAGACAGTGACGGTGGTGAGCGTGTACGTCTTTTAAAATACGAATTGATTCAAATGTCGTTTGTAAAACTACAATGAGATAATTGCGATAGATAAATTAAAGACGAATTCGAATCGGAATCCTCTTTTTATCGTCCGTTACGTCCGGCTACGTTCGTTTTATCGCGACGAACGAATGAAGAAACGAGAAAGAGAGAAAAATAAATGAAATGAAACGAAAGAAAAAAAGACTAGTAGTATCTCGTATACGAAAGGTATGAGAGATAAATTCGTCGGCTTTAAAATGTATCACGTTAATAGACGCTGTTATCGATATTATTATTATTATTATTATTATTATTATTATTATTACTATTTATTATTAATATTTACGATCGATTCATTTGCCGCTTGATTTGTTTTCAATCGTCTCGCTTTTTTAATCTTCTCTCTCTCTCTCTCTCGCTCTCAATATTTTTTTTTCCTTTTATTTATCTCTCTCTCTCTCTCTCTCTCTCTCTCTCTCTCACTTTTTCCTTCTTTCCTTAGGTTCATCGTCGAACGTTGCGAATCGGTGCGACGCGACGACACGGCACCGCACGGATTTAACTAATAAGAGCAATTAGCGCCGGGGGTAGTAACTAGGGGTGGTTTGTCCGCCATGGCATGTCGTCTCTCGCCTGGCGGTCGCCTCGGTCAATACCCACCGGACAAGATGGCCGACGCCCACTCCAACACAAACTCAAAGTTACATACATTTATGTACTCAAATGTATAACTCAACCCTCGTCCCACCTCACACCACCGTCCTTACCACCACCCCACTCTCCCCTGTCTCCCGCACCCTCTACGGACGGAGTTGCCTTTCTCCTTCCCCCGGTTTCAAACCCTCCCGTTCTCTCGCGCCATCCACTCGGCTACACGGACACCGAACTTCATCATTATTATCTCGCTGGCCTCCCCGTACCTACCTACCCACCCACCCAACCACCCACCCTTCTACCTACCTATCTACCTACCTACATACCTACCAACCAACCGAATATGGATATTGCGAAACTCTCTTGCGCTCATATCTCTTACTCTATTGACATTGCCTTGAAAAATGAATAAAAATAAAGAGATAGAGAGATAGAGAGAGAAATAGAGAGAAATAGAGAGAGAGAGAGAGAGAGAGAGAGAGAGAGAATAATTTAATTTTTCTCGTCAATTTTCTCTTTGCCATCTCACGTTTTTATCTCATCATCATCATCAGCATCATCATCATTATCATTATTATTATTATTATGAATAATTATTATTAATACTCGCTTGACCTTAATTAATACCGGATTTTAATTCCCTTCTTCTTCTTCTTGTTTTCTCTCTACTTTTCCGTTCCTTTTTCTCTTTTTTATTTATTTATTTATTTCGTCTCACTTCATTTTCTCGAATAAAACTAAACGTACACAGATACGAAGGATGTGAGAGAGGGTGAGAAAGAGAGAGAGAGAGAGTGAAAGAGATATGAGGGGGCTACTAACGAATAGTATTCCTGTGAGATCGTACAAACGAACCGTGCGAATTGGCACGTTGCTGTGATCCTCGATTGGTCAGTGTAGAGGGGTGGCCAACCTACGCAGCCGATTGGTCAGAACGACCCTTCTGCCAAGCGAATACTGACCCTTCGGGGGTGGCTTCTCGTCCCTTTTCCAAACGTATCTATTCTATTTCATGTGTATATATATATATATACATGAAATTTTTTTCATATATATATATATATATATATATATATATATATATGTATGTATGTATATACAATAAATATACAAATAATTCGTGAAGTATTTTCGATGTTATCGTTAAAAAAAAAAAATGGTATAAAGTATAGAAAGTAAAAGACAAATATTCTTTTATTTTACGAACGATAGATGGCGAGGTAACATTTAGATTTATATCGAGGACAATATTTCTCCGGCCACCCCTGCCGGAAAATCATGTAGACCGAGAACGGTAGAGAGATCAGGAATGAAGAGGAGTATCGGAAATAATGAGATTGAAATTAATTCTTAGTACCGGTTGAACGTACAATTTAACCATAAGATAATTCGATTGTTTCCTTGATACAATGGTTCTTTTTTTCTTTTTCTTATTTTATTTTTTTCCAGCATCCGAAGACTCTCGCATACATCGAATAATATATGACAATAGATACGTGTATGTATATGTAAAAATAAATATTCGCTTAGATATTTATGTATGTTGCATGTATTATGTATATATATATATATATATATATATATATATATATATGTGTGTGTGTGTTGTGTGTGTGTCTGTGTATACGCGAAACGATTTTTCCTTTTGAAAAGTTTTCAAACGATATCGAAGAAGCGACGGAAGGCAAAATTCGATCGCGGGCTGTTTAACTCGAAGATAAATGAACGTTACTTAATCTTTTGACCAAGGAATACGCGACAGCGCCCGCTTACCTCTCCTAATCCAGTGCAATTGTTTTCGTGCACGTTGACTGCTTATCTGGCTTAACAGCCGACTAATTCCGCGATCTAGCAAACTTCGAACTTCGGAGACACTCTCGTTAGTTAAATCGTCCTGTCCTTTTCTTTCCTGTTCCCTCTTCCACCCCCCAGCCCGCCCGCCCGCCCTCTTTCCTGCTTTTTCTTTCTCTCTTCCTTTTTTACCTTTCTCGTCTATTATTTGCTCTCTTTCCCTTTCTTCCTTTTATTTCTTTTCTTTTTTTATTTTTCTTTTCTTGTGTATGCTCCTTTCGTTTCGAGATAGTTACGAATTGAGACGTTCGATCACGCAGAGATTAGACTAATTACAATCGTTTGCTAATGCGTTTCGAGTTAAGCTAATAATTACTCAAGCTGGTTATTTGGCATTTGTTTATATTGAAAAAAATAAATAAATAAATAAATATATAAAATGAAATAAAATAAAATAATGGTACTAGTACGTATAATTTTTTTTTTTTTATATCCTTACGTTGACTTTAGTTCAATTTTTAAATAAATATTACGGATCGATAAATAACATTGCGTATTAATAAATATTAGAAGAATAATACCAATCCTATTTTGTTCTTTTTTTCATGCCTGTATACGCATGAATATAATTGGACAGTAAACACGAGCATCGTCCGACTTTTACGGAGGGTTTAACATCGTCCAAACGTGTAGTCTCTATCCATGCAGGGTGTATACCTCCCCATCCCTTGAATAGAAAAGCTACGGGGTAAGTTTTCTACCGGCCTGTACCACCCCTATTAGTAGGCAACCGGGTACGACATCGGCGTTTCCCGAATTCAAGTATCACAGGTGTTATCGAACGTAAAACGAAACGCGGGAGTTATTTCCCCTCCCCTCTCCTCCCCTGTTTCCACCTCGTTCATTCTTCTACTTCATTCTTTTTTTGTTTTCTTTTTTTTTTTTTTTATTCTCTTGTCCTTTTCTCGTTTCGTTTTCGCGATAGAAATATTTATCGGGATTAAACGGAACGTTATGTGTATCTCGAAAGGGGAATCCCCTATTTTTCTTGTTCTTTTTTTTTTTTTTCTTCAAAATTCATTACCTTATTGTCATTTTGCAGGAGTATAAAAAAAGAAAGTTCGTGCAAGTTTTATCATCCTGATAAGAAAGTTTCGAAGGTCGTTTGGTGTTATGCAGGACACGTTAGAAAGGGCACACATACAGACAAAGAGAGAGAGAGAGAGAGAGAGAGAGAGAGAGAGAGAGAGAGTAGAGTTTATATTTTTATCATGATTCGCTAAGCCACGAACTCGAGTAGAGAGAATTGGGGTAGGCGAAAAGGGGCGGTGTAGGCGATGGGGGTTGGGGGTTGGGGGGTAGGTGGTAGGAGATGGTTAAGGGTAGAAGAGGCGCGGCGGCTACGGCGGCGGGCAGGGGTAGGGGGTGAATAGGTGGGAGTACTGGCTGTTTGACATATTTTGTCCCGAAAACCGACAGATCAGGAACGTGGGTTCGTGCACATTGGAAGGGTTGCCGTGGGATGGGTACAGGGGGCACCTCTGTTTCTGACGTGCAGATTAGTGTCCGCCATTGTAGTGACGTCACCATAGTTAACGCGCATTCAAACGACAGAAGAGGACGCTGGCAAAATTATTGACCAGGTCGTTTAACCAGAAACGAGTTCTCAACGAGTCGTCGTCACTCATCCCAATGTTCTTCTCTCTTTCTCTTCTTCTTCCATTTTCTTTCTTCCATTCTTCCTTTCCTTCCCATTTTCCTTCTTCTTCTTTACGTTTTATTTTTGTTTTCCTGTTTCCTCCTCCTCCTCCTCTTCCACCCCCGTCTCTTTCATTTTATTTTTCTTCTAGCTTGGACTCGGTGACATCGCCACGTCCCGTCGTCCACACGACTCCAAAGGATAAATCCCGCTATGACTTTGGAGTCCGTTGTTTTAGGTCGATCGTGAGCCAAGCTTTGATTCCAAAGCTGTCAGAAGTCGGTACCCGGTTGACAGATGAATGTGCGCATGGAACAATGGGACCGACCAAAAATTAACGCCATTGTCCTAACTTTGAATTCGCATGCCGCTGTTTACCCCCCACCTAGTCGATTGCTATGGTACAGAGAGAATACCTAGACGTATGCCGTGGCAAGACGACGAGTATTACTCTCTCTCTCTCTCTCTCTCTCTCTCTCTCTTACTCTCTCACTCTCTGTCTGTTTCTCTCTCTCTCTCTCTCTCTCTCTTTCGATTGCTGCCTCTACGACGAATTATTCTGAAAGTGGGTGGTACGTTTCCAAGTTTAATCCGTAGTTCGTACTACTAGTACTTCGTAAAGAAAGGCCACGAAGTGCGAAAAGTATGAACTTCGAAATGGAAAAAAAGAATAAAGAGAAAGGAATAAAAAGGGAAGAAAGAAAAAAGCAAATGGAATCAAATAACGATTTGTAAAAAAAAAAGAGAGAGAGAGAGAGCGAGCGAGAGAGTAGAGAAATGTCGTTGAAAATTAATCGAGTTTTAATCGAGACACGCTTGTAATCATTTGCGAGAACCCGTCGTTTGAAATTAATCGAGATGCATATGCAAGTTTGTGGCCCCTGTTGGAATGCAACCGTTTATACGAGCGTGTAATCATCGTTATCGTACATTAACATTTTCTTTCTTCGTATTCACTTTCTAATATGCGCCATACATTTAAAATGAGTGTTATTCCTTCGAGAAGAATATATATATATATATATATATATATATATATATATATACTCGGATAGTCTCTTGAAAGAGACGAATTTATCAAAACGTTAGTTTGTAATAGTACCTAAGAGTAAAGGTGAGGTCACGGCGATGCCACTCTTTCTATGACTTTTATTCTCACAAGAAGAAAAAGACGACGTAGAAGAAGAACGAGAAGAATAAGAATAAGAAGAAGCAGCAGTCCCCGAAGATAAATTTATGAGAAACTAAGGAGTTTCGTGGCCGTTACGAAATGTTGGTATTATGTAATATAAGTAATAAGCGTCCGATAATAGTAGCTCGAAACAAGTTAGCCAATTTATATAACGAGCTTTCTATAGCCCGCGGAGTATAGGCATATATCGAGAACTATCTTATACGGATCGAATATCTGAAGACGACCCATTCGCCTCACGAGCGATCAATCAATCAGAATCGTCGATCCGATCCGATCCGATCCGTTCCGATCTGATCCGATCGATCGATCGGTCATATTGCGTTCGACGACCCTACGATAAAGGATTCATCGAGGGTTTTAAAGCGTTGTAAGCGTACCTATGTAAGTTACTTACCTCTTACTCGTACTCTTCGTATATATATATATATATATATATATATATATATATATATATTATTCTCTTTCGAAAAGAAAAACCAAAAAAAGATAAAAAAATCTACTAAATCCAACGTTAGATATTCGACGATGTACTTACCGATTTGTTTTTTTTTTTTTTTTTTAAATCCATTAGATAGATAATCTTCAAGTCGATTTAATAGTATATAGGTTCGTGACATTCGGGATATGAGATATGAGCGAGAGTATAGATCGTAAAAGAGAAAGTAGATCGTAATTTTATTATTATTATTTAAAAACAATGTCGTTTATTTGAATCGCACAAGACATACACCGTAACTTCTATGATTTTTATTTTTTTTTTTATTTTTTTATTTTTTTTTATAATTAGAGACTACGCCGAGTAAATCTTGGTCAAAGATTGTCGCAAGCTTTGATCAGCGTTTGCTCGAAGTCGCCCGTTCATTATTTGTATGTATGCGTGGTATGTGTATGTATATGTGTATATGCGAGCGAGCGCGCGCGCGCGCGCGTGTACGGGGGTGATACCATTTGTTTTTATTTATTCGTTCGTTCGTTCGTTCGTTCGTTTGTTTTCTATGTATGCGTGTCTATGGGGGTGTTTTTTTTTATCCTTTATCTTCTCTCCTTTGTATCCTCCTCATCTCTACTTCCGTTTATTCTTTCCTTTCTTTATTTTATTTTATTTTATTTTTTATTTTTTCTCTTTCATTCTTTTTTCTTCCCCGTCTCACCCTCTCGCGCTTATCTCTTCAATTATTTAATCTTCGTATTGCCTTAATGTCGAGCCCCGGTCATAAGTGTCCCTATACGATATATATATATATATATATATATATATATATATATATATATATGTATATATATATATATATATATAAGCAGGTCTTACCTAATATTCATATCGTACCTTAAAAACCGAGGTTCCGGATTGTTTACCCTGGATCAGAAATATTATCATCCTCTCTTTCATCTATTTTATTAATTTATTTATTTATTTATTTATTAATTTTTTTTTTTTACTTGTTTCTTATTCTTTTTTTTTTCTCTCTCTTTTTCTTTTTCATTCACTCGCTATAATCCCATAATTCCCTGTTACCTGTTTAGCTCATTGCCTATTCGTTTTTAATTATATAACTCTTTGTTTTTGTTTCTTCTTTATGTCTTTACATGCCCCTACCGCCCCCCGCCCCCAACCCCAACCCAATCCCAACCCTTTTCCCTGTTACACCCGAACATGCCAATCTCAACTCTTTTGTATTATATTATAGGAAATAGTTTTCATTTTCTTCCTTCTTGCCTTTATCATTTTCGTTATCTTTATTGTTGAGCTTTCTTTCCATTTTTTTTCACTTTTCTTCTTTTTCCTTTTCACTTATTTAACCGTCTAAATTATTATTTTTTTTTTCATTTGGCTATAATTCCGACATCATCATTATTATTATTATTATTATTATTATTATTATTATTATTATTATTATTATTATTATTATTATTATTATTTTTATTATTATTATTATATTCCTTGATGGGATTATCCGTTCGCCATACTTATGTTATCATTAATTAAACGTGGCCCATACATACTCCTTCCATCTATCTTTCTTCCCTCCTCCCTTCCTTTCCATCTTATTATTTTCTTTTTCTTTTTTTTTGTTTTTTTTTGTTTTTTTTTTGGTTTTTTTTTGTTTGTTTGTTTTACCCTGTGTAGAAACGCTAGAAATCGACTAGAGGATACGACGACGACGTAACGTTTGTGATGACGAATGCATTATGTGTTTCTGATATCTTTTTTTTTTGTTTTCCTTTTTGTTTATTTTTTTTTTTTTTTTTCGTAAAAAAAGGGAGCCCCGAAAAGAAGAAGGGAAGGATGAACGAAGACAGTGTGTGTGTATGTGTGTGTGTGTGTGTGTAAGAGAGAGACAGAGAGAGAAATAGAAAGGATGAGAAAAAGAGAGAGGAGTAGGAGATAGATAGAGAAAGAGAGAGTGAAACTGAAAGCAAAAGGAAACGAGAAGAAAAATTTGTCGCTTGAGAAAGGACAAGACGCGTCTCTGATCTCGTTTGAACCTTTGTCCTTCTTCTTTTCTTTTTTTTCTGTTAATTTTTTTTTTTTTTAATTTATTGCTTTCGGTCGCATCCTACAAGGCCGATAATTCTTTGCGAAAAAATTTTTTTTTTTTCGTGAGTATTGTTGCACTTTAATTTTTTTGTCCCTTTTTTTTAAATCTTTTTCCTTTTAGTTATTTAGTTAGTTAATTGGTTAGTAAGTTAGTTAGTTTGTTTGTTTGTTTGTTTGTTTGTTTGTTTTCTGTGAGGCAGAGGGAACTTGGTCCTGTGTGCGTTGAATCTGAATAAGAAAGACGAAAGGAAAGCAAGAAAGTGAAAACGTAAGAGAGAGAGAGAAAGAGAGAGAGAGAGAGAGAGAGAGGGAGAAGAATAGAAAGATAAAAAAGAAAGAAAAAAGAAAAATTCGAAAAACAATTTAAACAAATCATTTTGATATCGCACGTTGAAATTTTTATTACTTCTAGTAGGAGATCAGATTATGATCTTTTTATTTTATTTTATTTTTTCATTTTTTTGTTACTTTTCTTTCTTTCTTTCTTTTTTTCTTTCCTTTTGTTTATCTTACTACCTCCTCTTCTCCCCAATTTCGTATGATATATTTATACATGTATTAGCGTCGAGGTTGAGTAATATTTAGATTCACAATTAACGATTATGTAATTTGCTTTTTTTTACTTATTTTTTTTTGTTCGTTTCTTTTTCTTCCTTGTTTCTTTTTTCTTTTTCTTTTTTTTTTTTACTTCTTCACTTACGGCAATGATAATCATACGACACGATCGGTTCGTTCCTTTTTCGATCGTTCAGTTGGATCAATGATCGATAATCGAACGTTCCTTTCGTCGCCTTCGGATTCGATTATAATACAATTAAAAATGATACAATCAAAACGACAATGTTATAATGAAATTGTATTTCCATGAAGTAATTATTCGGCCAATGACGAATAATAATCATTAACGATGAGTATCCACGAGTAAAACGTTTGAATCATATTTATGGACACGTTGTAAATCATTGAATCGTTTCATCTCGTAAATAAGCACAGTAAGAGAGAGAGAGAGAGAGAGAGAGAGAGAGACAGAGAGACAGAAAGAGAGAGAGAGAGAGTAGAAGGAGAGAGAGAGAGAGTGCATTGTCGTATTGACAAAGTCATAACGATTTTCAACTTCGCTTATCGTTTTAATTAATAGCCATTCCCGATGTTAAATTAAGAAATAACATATATATATATATATATATATATGGTGACTTTCTGACTATCTCTGGAACATTACAATGGTCTTAATCATTAATCCAATGAACGATAAAATAATTACATTAATCGTATCCGTATTTATCAAAAATTTAACGGGATCGAATCCGTTTCCCCCTTTAAATAGATCGTTTTAATGTAATAGAAAATATTTATTATCGTAACAATAATAATAATAATAATCATCCATCGAATATTAATCGTCAATCGGACGCCGATATGATAAACGTGGTGTATCAAACGATTCTCGTGCGACGTCGAACCATCGAAAGAAACGGATAACATATTCGTATTATCTTGTTAAATTTTATATCGCGTTCTATTTCGTTCTCATTCCTCTTCCTTTCCTTTTATCACTCTCTCTCTCTCTCTCTCTCTCTCTCTCTCTCTCTCTCTCCTTTTTTGTTTTTGTTCCGCATTTTTTTTTCTTTCTAATCACCCGTTCCTCTTTCTATTTTCTTTTCCTTTTCATTTGTTCAACGTCACTCGTATATATATATATATATATATATATATATATATATATATATATATATATATATATATTATATATATGTATATATGTTACGTATATGCAGCTTGTTCGCCGTATTCGTTCGTTCGTTCATTCATTTCTTCATCGTGACATCGACTTTTTTTTTCATTACTCTTTCGATTTTTCTTCATTCATTTTGGTCATCCTCCTTTTGCTTTCTTACTTACTTTATTTCTTTCTTACAATTCGTTTTCCTATTGTTACCCCCCAGCTAAACGCGTGCTCGCCCGTTCTTTCGTTCGTTCGTTCGTTCGTTCGTTCGTTAGTAATTGTGCTCGTATTGCATTCGACGATTAGAGCGAGGATAGTCATCATCGCCATTACGTGAGATAAACCGATGCAATTATTTTTCATTCTGTTATCCTTTCTTTTTTTGTTTGTTTGTTTCTTTCTTATTTTCTCGATTAATCTTCCGACAGTGATTTAGTCTTGCAACCATAACGCTCGTACTCGCTCGTACTCTCTCTCTCTCTCTCTCTCTCTCTCTCTCTCTCTTTCTCTCTCTCTCTCATTCTCTCTCTCTTTCTCTCTCTCTCTCTCTCTCTCTCTCTCTCTTTCTTCGGACCTTCACTACGGGCAGTGCCATTATTTACAATATCGTATAAACCGAAGTCTTCTGGCATGTACGTATTTCAGAATCAATCTAACAAACTTTTAACTAGATAACGAGATTTTTATCTAGAGAATCGTACACGACTAACACCAAGAGAACTATCTGATATGAGTTTCAATTTTTTTTTTTGCTTATAATCATCATCATCATCATCATCATCATCATTATCATCATTATCATCATCATTATTATTAACACTAATATTAATATTAATATTATTATTATTATTATCATTATCATCATCATCATCATCATTATTATTATTATTATTATTATTATTATTATTATTATTATTATTATTATTATTATTATTATTATTATTAATTATTATTATTATTATTCCGCCGTCTCAGACACACTCACACTCACACTGAGATACACAGACAGATATTTTTTATTCCCCTCTTTTAACGTATACACAGACACACGAACACGCACATACATAGCATACTCACTCGTTCGATCGGTGGTAACTCGCACGTACCATCGTCAATCATAAATTCTTTTTTATCTTCCTCGTAAGGTAACACATACACATACACATACACACAAACACACACACATACGCAGACGGACGAACACACGGAAAAATGTATATAATCGATAAACTCACATATACTCACTCTCATACGTACTTATGTATTTATCTCTCTCTTTCCTTCCTTCTCTCTCACACTCTCTCTTCTTTTCTGCCTTCTCTCCTTTCGTCCCTTTCCATCAGAGTCAATGAACTTATTGCCTACGTGTGTACATTCATTTATTCATTTATTTATTTCTTTATTTCTTTCTTTATTTATTTATCCATCCATTCGTTCATTAATTTATCTATTTATTTATTTAATTATCAATTAATCATTTATATTATTTTACTTTATATTTTACTTTACTTCATTTCTCTTTTCCTTCCTTTTTCTCCTTTTGTTTTTTTTTCTTTTTTTTTCCGTTAAATTTTAATTATCATTCATTAGGAACAGTTCTTTTCGAAAAACGTTTTACAACGAGGTCGTGGAAACGAACTTTGGGATGGGGTGGGGTGGGTGTTTGAGGGGGAGGCCGTGTTAGGGGAAGGGGGAGAGAGGGGTTCGGGGGAGGTTCGGAAAAACGAAAAAACGAAACAACGTTGTCTCTCCTACATACCGGAGGACAACAAATAAAAGGGTTACGTGGCGGGGAGGGGGAGGGAGGGTGCGGTGGTTGGATCAAGAGAGAGAGAGAGAGAGAGAGAGAGAAGCAGAGAGTGGACGAGGGGCGGAGGCGGGGTGATTGGTTTGGGTCGCGGGATATGTGGGATAAGAAACGAGTAGGAGGATGGAAGCAGGTGGTGGGGAGTGGAGGGAAGGGCGAGGGAGGGGAGGGGGAGGGGCAGGAACGGGGCGTTTGAAGTCCCGATCGATCTTTTTTTTACCCGCGAAAACCTCTCAGTCTTGGGTAAGTTTGCGAGTACAAACGAACAGAGAAAACGCAAGGGAGATCGTGAGGTTGCCCAATGATGGGAGTACGCTCGTCGATCCTCGTTGGATCAATTCGTTTCTATCGATCCTGCGAGGACCGTATAAATGCGATTTCCAAATCATCGAGCGCCACGATCTATAATAAATACGATCAACGAACAATACGCGCTAATAATGTTTTTCCGTGGCCAACGAGGTGCCGATCCTGATTTTTCTTTTCCTTCTTTTTTCTTCCCCTCTATCGACCATTTTTAACCATTTTTAATTTCTCTTTCTCTTTGAGCCTCTCTTATCGTTATATATATATATATATATATATGTATATATATAATCGATCATTGATCGACACCTCGATCGCGACGATATTAGCGACGATAAAACTAAACAACTTTGGCATTTTCTTTAACCTTCAAAAAACATCTTTGTTAATAATTTAATAGGGGTATTGTGGGGGTGGGGGAGGGTGTAAATTAACCCGACCGACGATCTAAACTCACTGGAACCATAATCGTAATAGTTGACAATCGCAATATAATAATAATAATAATAATAATAATAATAATAATAATAATAATAATAATAATAATAATAATAATAATAATAATATCAACTAATAATAGCAATAATAATTCATCATAATAATAATATAACTAATAATAATAATAATAATAATAATAATAATAATAATAATAATAATAATAATAATAATAATAATAATAATAATAATAATAATAATAATGGAAAAACACAATAATAATAATAATAATAATAATAATAATAATAATAATAATAATAATGGCGACAATAGCAATAATATCAATATAATAATAATAATAATAATAATAATAATAATAATAATAATAATATTATTAAAAATATGAAAGATCAATAATAGATAATAAAGTCGTTAATAATAGATACATATATATATATATATATATATATATATATATATATATGTATATATATATATATAATACATTTTATGTAGGATCGAGCTAAAGCTTACAATAATAACTAGAGAATGTAGCACATACTTCGAGTGTTGCTCCGTATTTTAATGTATTATCACGTACTCACAGTATTATTATTCATTATTATTCCTAGTATCTTTCTCTCTCCCGCTCGCTCTTTCTCTCTCTCTCTCTCTCTCTCTCTCTCTCTCTCCCTCTCTCTCATTCTTAACAGGGCATTGAATGTCGATGTTTAAATATTTACAAACAGGATCGTAGAAGTCGACGAATAAATTATTATTATTTATTTATTTATTTATTTATTTATTTATTTATTCATTTATATGTTTGTTCGTTCGTTCGTTCGTTTATTATTACTTTTCTTTTTCTTACCCCTTTTTTCCCCCTAACGAGAGTGAAATGCAAAAAATCAAAAAAAAAAAAAAAATAAGAAACCAATAAAAAAAAAAAAATAAACAAAAGGAATAAACGGAAACGAAAAATTTGGAGTAGAACGTTGAAACGAAAAAGTTTTAAAAAAAAAAAAAAGTAAATCGTTCTCTTATTGTTTGTTTGGTTCTTTTTTGTTATCTAAAAAAATTACGCAATTTTTTTGCGTATAAAGAGACGATCGTCCAATGTACAAAAGATCCCTCATTTCTTTTCGTGTTTCCTCTTTTCTTTTCTTTCTTTCCTTCTTTCTTTCTTTACCCTTTTTCTTTCTTCTTTTTTTTTTTTGTTTTCTCGCTATTACATACACGGTGGTTTTAGATCGGTCTTCCATGTGATAAACGTATGTATGTATATAATATATTACGTTATACAATATGTATACATATATTATTAAATAAATAATCTTCAAATACGTTAATAAAGTCACTATTTTCATAAACCTATGTATGTATGTATATATTTATATTCCGTATATTTTCATTATATATATATATATATATATATATATATATATATATATATATATATATATATATATATATACATATACATATATACATATATACATATATATATATATATATATATATATATATATATGTATGTTGTGTGATTTATATATATATTTATATATATATTTATTTATTCATTCATTTATTCATTCATTTATTTATTTATTTATTCATTCATTTGTATGTATATATGCATATTTATAGCGTCGTTATTTATAAGTATTTATAGCGATATAATTTAAATAGCTGTGCTGTGAGACTCGCAAAGTGGTAACCATTCGTTCGTTTAATATATTTTGTTGTTATTGTTATTGTAGTTGTTGTTTTCTTTTCTCTTTATAACGTATCAAACGAAGAAACAAGAGATATAAATTCTCTCCTTACCCCGTTTTAACTATCCACTCCTGGACCAACCTAACTCGAATTCTCTTATCGACTAATTTGCGATCGAAAAGATCATTCGTCGAACTTATCGAGTCTATTTATATAATGTACGTGAGTATCCTTTTTCTCTTTCTTCACTCCGTCCTTCGGAATATTAATCTACGATACTTCTTCTTTCTTTTACTTCTTTCCTCTTCTCTCTTACTCCCTCCTTCTCTCTCCCTCTCTCTTTCTCTTTCTCCTTGCGAACAGCATCGTCTACCTTCATTTCCATTCGGCTTCCTCGTAGTCCTGCGGGCCATTTCCAGGCTCCTAGAGCCGAGCATGTAGATCCTGTCGTAGATCCTTTTGCCGAATTGATCGCACTCTCCTAATCCTAAGAGGCGATCTCCCAAAAGTGTTATATCTTAATAGATACGTTCGTTGACGATTTAATCGTACGAAACGTAACAACGGGACTTAAGTGGACTCGTTTGGCAGGACCATATCAATGAGGATCTCATTCTCTCTCTGTCTCTCTCTGTCTCTTTCTTTATGCTCCGGTAAACTTTCGAGGTCATGCCGATTGACCTTTGACGAAGAATCACACCCTTTCAGTAGACCGGGTATGGTGGCCTGTGAGGCCACAATGGCGGAATGGGCGGTAAACTACCATTCCAGGATCAAGTGTCCTTGGTGCTCAAAGACGAATCCTCATCCTGACTACCGGGATAGGGCATACCGAGTTTAGGACCCTGTTGCACTACCACCACACACTTCCTCATGTGTTTCTCGAGTGTGCTTGGTACGGAAAATGGCATCTCGCAGAAACGACACTTGTATGTGTCCTTACCGTGTCTACCGTGGGTCTTCATGTGCCTCGTTAGTTTAGAACTTTGGGCGCACGCGTAGGAACAGAGCTCGCACTTGTAAGGTTTCTCGCCTGTGTGCGAACGCCTGTGAACCGTCAGATTCGAACAATTTTTAAATACCTTGCCGCAATACTCGCAGGTATCGTTTCTACCGCTACGTTCTTTCTTCAACAATGGACTCGGCAAACCTTGCAGCGCCAGACTGGACGTTGTCGCCTTCGAGGCCTTACGGAATTCGTTGTTTTCCAAATAATGAGGATTCGGTAACCAGAGACCACCGAAATCCGGCCCGGACGATCTCGGAAAGCCCTGACCGGAGAATATGTTAGGCGTGGTCGAGGAATTGAAATTGGTCGGCGACAATGCGCTGTCCTTTTCCTTGTTATTGTTCAAAGAATTGGTCAGATTAGACGACGACTCGGTCTTTATAAAACCGCCACGGTGATTCTCTTGAAGAGCCTGCCTGTACGCCTCCGAGTATTGGGCGATGTTACTCAAGCCAAACTTTTCCATAAGATCGCCAACCAAACTGTCGGGTTTCTGATCGATTCTACCACCGCTCTCCTCGCCGCTCTGACCTTGAGTAGTACTCAAATCCTCCGGCGTGTTCTCCTCCGTGTCCTCCCTCTCGGCCTTCTGATCGTTATCCTCGACCTCGTCCAAATCCATATTCTCGTCGCAACTCGAACCATCGTCTGGTACGGTCTCGACGCTACCTTGAGGACTCGCGGCTACGTTCAACGTCTCCTGATGCTCCTTCCTCATGTGTTTCCTCAACTCGGCGAAGTTCGACAATTCCAATTCGCAAACTTCGCACCTCGCAGCCTGCTGTACCGTTTGCCCATCCTGCGTACCGCCATCCTGCTGATACTGTCTCTCCTTCTCCCGATGACTGCGCCGATGGACTATCAAATTCGATTGGAATCGAAATTTCTTGTCGCATACCTCGCAAGCGTAAACCGTCTCGGAACCGGTGTCGGCGATTATAGGCGTCGAAGCCACAGGCGGACTAGTTTTCTCGCTGTCCGTCGAATTATTGTTATTGTGATGCCCGATGGGACTTTGACTGTAACAAGGCGGTGAGTTCTCTTTCTGATGATTACTATGCGTAAGATTGGTTGGATTGTTGTTAGCCGGGCTCGGTGGTTCTACGGGTTGTGGACGTGACGGTGGTCTTTGTTGCGATTGTTGCGATTGTTGAGATTGTTGAGATTGTTGTTGTTGTTGTTGTTGTTGTTGTTGTTGTTGCTGTTGTTGCTGTTGTTGCTGTTGTTGCTGTTGCTGCTGTTGCTGCTGAGTTTGAAGAGTTCCAGGTACCGGTAAAACGTTTTGTACAGTAGGCGGTGCTGGATTCGAGCCGTTTGGGTTTGAATTGCCGCTATTGGGTGGAGCCGCGCCTAAGGACGGATTAGCGAGGCTCCTTAGGCGCGCCGAGTAAAAATCCAGGTTGGCTTCTAATGGTGGTGGGTGTGCCTGTGCACTCAGTGCACGGCCATGCGATAGTTCGGCTAAATTCGCTAGATTTCTTGCGTTGTTTAACGAATCCAACGAGCTACGTACGAGCGGGTCACCTAAATTTAAACCGTCCATACCGCGTAAAGGATCGCCAAGGTTTTGTAGGTTCCTCGTTGCCGTTTGTAACTCTTGGAGACCCCTGTAACCGGCCAATGGATTTAACGCTAGGAAATCTGGCCTGAACATTGGCGGAAAACTTCTCTCCAAATGTTGTGGCAGCCTTAGAAAACTATGTAAGGGATCGGCAACCAACGAGGCAGACGTTTGCAACTGTTGACGGCTTCCGCTGCTACCGCTTGTGTTCGTACCGGCTGAACTGTTGGCCGCGGATGAACTGCCGGTCGATTTGCCGCTCAAATTCAAGTGATTCGGCGGACTCAAGTGATGCGCGTGCGTTGGCGTGGGCGTGGGTGGACTCGGTGCTGGTGTATTCGACGACGAATTCGTCGACGACGAGGACGAACTGTACAAACGTGCACCGTGAACGCTTTGCGCGTGCTGAAGTAACTCCCACGCGGACGATACTCGTCTCGAGCATTGCGAACATTGCAGCCATCTTGGTTCTGGAATGAAAAAAAAAAGGAAATCCATACGTTACGTCGAAAGACTCTCTACCGTTATACATGGGAAATGTTGACAATGCACGTATATATTTGTTATTTTAGCAATTACGCCTTTAATACGCCGCTAATTGCTTAACGAATATAATCGTTCGACCTGGTTCTCTTTATAACGAGAGGAAAAAAAAAAAAAGAAATCCTTTAAACTCGAACGCTTACGGTTTATTTTACGGACGTCAGAAAGCTCACGTTACGTATATCGCGCACGATCATTTTTCTATGACTACGTCGACGATCGCAATAGAATAGTTTCTTCTTATTTTATTTGTTTATTTATTTTTTAAATGAATTACAAACGTCCAAATCGTTGTAGATCATTGTGATATGTTTCTTATCGAGCACAGAGATTTTTCCATGCCCGAATGACAGTGATAGTCCGATCTAGTCTTTTCTTTTTTTTTTTTTTTATTTTCTAATGGTTCATCAGTTTCAATTCGACTATACGATAAAAATTTAGTGAAACGAATTAGAAAAAGAAAAAGAAAGAAAAGAGAAATATATATATATATATATTAAAGCGTGGTTATACGCGTAGAAAAAGCACGAGCCCGCGCACATCAATTCTCGAAGCTCCCTTAATTTTATAAAATCGTGATAGAAAAGTCCGCTTGTGCCGATTGAATTCTGAATTCAAACAGGCACGCACGCCTGTGTCAAATTGCGGGTTCTAGCGCTTGCTGGGGGGTCTTAAAAATAATATCCCTTGGAACACGATGGTCGGCGGATAGTGATCGAGGGAGGTGGAGGTGGTTTGAGGGTAGCCGTTCGGCGTAGCAGCTGAAACTGACCCTTAACGACTTCTCGACCCTCCGTTATGACAGCGCGGGAGGGACGGGTTTTGAATTTCAATGTTTTTAATCCGGAATATCAGATTTTCTCCCATTTTTCATAGCTCCTAGTAGTAGCAGTAGAAATAGCAGTAGAAATAGCAGTAGTGGTAGCAGTAATAGTAGTAGTAGTAGTAGTAGTAGTAGTAGTAGTAGTAGTAGTAGTCTCGAGCCAGAGTAGTTTTTCCTTCAGGACATTTTTACCGAGGGTGATTCTCTTTCTCTTCCTTTCTTCTCTATTCTTTTCTCTTTTTTTTTTTTTTTTTTTTTTTTTATTAATTCGTAGTCACCCTTCGGACGAAAGAGGAGAGAAAGAGAGATAGAGGAAAACGAATGAACGAGAGGATAGTGGTCTTTATCGTTACCTTATGTGAGTGCGCGCGCGCGCGCGCGCGTGTGTTTTTGTTCACCCTCTCTTCTTTCTTTCTCTCTCTCTCTCTCTCTCTCTCTCTCTTTTTTTTTCTTTTTCTTACTAGAAAAAGCCCATCGTCAAATACGAAACATAACCGCGGAAACATATTCGCCTCGATCGTAACACGTGATGTTCAAAGAGGGTTGCGCAAGTTTACTTAAATTTACGCCGACGTTAAAGCATTTATCGTCTCTCTCTCTCTCTCTCTCTCTCTCTCTCTCTCTCTCTCTCGCTATTTCTGTTCCCTTTTTTTTTTTTCTTCTTTATCGGAGATTTTATCGGGAGTCGTTTTACGACGATCGATCTAACTTATCATGATTTTTCAAAACAAAGTTTTAAAGTGTTACGGGATTGGGACAAAGGTGATATTATTTATTTGCACGAACCTTCCAACATCCACGTGCATTCATACTTTATCTTGTCGTTTTCTCTCTCCTCCTTGTTTCTCTTCGTCCATCATCCTCGATTTTATAAAATTGTACTGTCTTTTTTTTTTCGGTATTTTTCTCTTTTTTATTTTTTAAATCATACTTGTGTCACTTGTTTAAAAAAAGAGAGAAAGAAAAAAAGGGAACACTTCGTGTACGCGGATACGCGTGGAAAATTAAAACTTCTCAGAAATGTTCGTGCCGTTTGATTTTAATTAAAGGAAACAAGAAGAAGAAGAAGAAGAAGAAGAAGGAAAAAAGAAAGAACGAGAGAAAGAAAAAGAGGAGAATGCATTCGACGTATTCCCCGAGTTCTCGCTGAGAACCCGAGACTCATCCAAGGTCCGGCCACAAAGTTTAGCTGAACTTTTTCGCAAGAGAGAGATTGCCTTTCCTTTCATTCTCAACGAGAGACAGAGACAGAGAAAGAGACAGAATGAGAGAAATAAAATGAAGGAAGTTAAGATCGACCTATGTTTCGTTTTTACATACAGTGTACTCGATTAAAAAAAAAAAAAAAAAAAAAAGAAAAAAAATAAAGAGAGAAAGAGAAAGAAAAGAATAGAAAAGAAAAGGAAAAGGGAAGAAAGAAGTAGGACCTTCGTGAAAGAAACAAATGGGAAAAAGGAAAGTGGATAGAATACAAAACGGGGTCTCGGGGTGGTCCGTAAGAGATTAAAAAGTTCACAAGACTATCGTCATTCCTCGACGATACGTTGTAACGATGTTTAGGCGAACGAGATGGAGAAGCGAAATCAGTGTAGGAGACAAAGAGGTTTGCAAGGAAATAAACCGTTCCCTAATTAAATGGCCGTTCTGAACAGAATAAAAGAAAGAGAGAGAGAGAGAGAGAGAGAAAGAAGAAAATAGTCGAGCGAGTTTTAAAGCAGAACGTTTGGCGAATCGAGATTTACGAGTTCTTTTAATCTCCTTTAAATTCACCCTCGTTAACCTTAAAGTACAACTCTCTCTCTCTCTCTCTCTCTCTCTCTCTCTCTCTCTCTCTCTCTCTCTCTCTCTCTTTCTATGTCTCTCTATCGCTCTGCTTTTTCTCCTTCTTCATCTCCTTCTCGTTCTTAGAAATTTTCTTTATTTTTTCAGTCTTTTTTTTTTTTTTTTTTTTTTTTTTTTTTTAAAAAAAAGAAGAAGAGAGGAAAGAAAATAAAAGTGACGTCAAAGTGACGTAAGAAGCCTCGTACCAATTTGAACGCATGAACGCATACTTACATATATGTATGTATGTACGAGGGATCAAGCATTAACTACTCTTACATACTTCAATCTGACTTATTTATTTATGTAATCGAATGTTAATGTAGCTTTGTGAATGAGACAGGAGAGAGATAGAGATAGATAGAGAGAGAGAGAGAGAGAGAGAGAAGAAGAGAGATTGATGTCACGAGAGAAACTTTTGTTTTATCGGAGGATACGTCAGGAAACAGGATTTATGAATGCGTTAGACACAATGGAACACATATCGTCGCATTATAACAAGGTGCCAAGTGGAATAACGAGTCCGATGGTGGGCGAGTAGAATATTCCTTTTGCTTTCTATCTTTTTTCCTTTTTTCTTCTTCTATTTTTCTTTCTTTTCTTTTTTTTTTTTTTTTCGTTCTTATTCTCCTTTTTATTTCTGCAGGATGTACCGACTGACATTTCAACAGCATTTTATCGATCAGACCAATCTCCAGTTAATTCTTACAGTTTAAAAGGTATTATTTACGAATAGAATGACAACGTGACGTTTAATGATGATCGTATAATGATCGATTGTCATTATCATGCCGGATACGTTCTATCGATACGATAAAATTTACAAATTTATGAAAACTTTTATTTTCACGGGAATAGAAGAATGCTCGTGGTTCTTATTTTAAGGACCGAAGGGCGCTTTTGTTTCGTAAATATCTTATGTGTCTGTGTGTGTGTGTGTGTGTGTGTTATATATATAAGGTCCGTTAACTGAAAGAAATTTTCTTTTCGACTAGTCATTCATAATCATTGCTTTGGTAGTAGGCGTAAATTAGCGATGGAAAATTGGACCATAGATAAATGGGGTGAATGAGAAGGTACAGAAAGACGGAAGGAATGAGAGGAAGGAGGACAAAGTAGAAAAAAGAATAATAAAAGAAAAGGAAAAAGAAGGGAACAAAACAAAAGAAAAAGAAGGAGAGAGAGAGAGAGAGAGAGAGAAAAAAGGGACTAGTCAGGGAGAAAAGGAAGGTCGTAAAACGGCAAGCGTGAAAATTTGGAATATTGTTTGGCGCTGCAGGCGTTAGGCGCCCTTCCCCTCCACTTTTTTTTACCCCTCGAAGGGAGGAGGTTTCTTCTTTTTCCGGAAGTTGAAAATATTGCCGACTTCCCTCCGGGGAAGTAAGTAAGAGGCAAAGAAAAGAGAAAAGAAAAGAAAAAGAAGAAAAGAAAAGAAAAGGAAGATAGAAAGAAAGAAAGAGAAAGAAGGTTCTCTCGTTGGTAGTACCGAGAAAGAAGAAGAAGAAGAAGAAGAAGAAGATAAGCGCGAGTATATTTCCATGGTATATAATAAAGGTGTATCGATTTAAAGTGCGGGGTTACTCTTTTCATATGCAAACACCATGCTTTCTCTCTTTCTATATCTTCCTTCTGGCCATCCTTTAGGATTATTTTCCCCAGATTTTTACGATCATCTGACAATGAGACCTTGTAAATGGCCGGACCCGATGAAATATTCGCTAAGAGGTGGAAGATCGAATCTTATTTTATTTTACGAGATAAAGGATAACCCATAGACTTGGTAAATGATATTATGGTCTCTATCGGGGGTGGGGAAGATAAAGAAAAAAGAAAAAAAAAAAAAAAAAGAAAAGAGAAAAAGAAATAAAAAAATACGTTAATAATAATAATCGTAATAATAATAAGAAGGAGAGGATCGATCGAACATCATTTTATCTTAAATCGATGAAAGATCATTCGTCTGGTGTTATTGCGTTAGATTTTTCTTCTATTTCCTCGAATATTGAACGTAATGACGTTAAAACTTCGAAACTAGATCGAAATAATTGAATTTATACGTTTATACGATCATCTATTTGAGCATCTATACGGTATCTACGCGATACAACGGATGAGAGAAATCTTTTGGAACGGTGACCGAACGATTTTCTTCAGAAATTACCCGTCAAATTGGTCCGCCCGACGTTTGGGGG
>OU427006.1:3617113-3644613 GCA_911387935.1 Dolichovespula saxonica | reverse complement strand
TAGATGATTTGCGGAGGGGGTGTAAAGGGAGTTCAGTCAGGTTCAACCCCGATCTCAAAGCGGGCGGTTTAAATTCAAAAATCGAATCCACCGCATCGACATTGTTCGTGTTCGTTGAACCAAGTCCGACATCAGATGGTCGATCGTGAACGTACTTTAACCCCCACCCCACCCCACCCCACAACATCCTAACCCCCTTATCCACCCTGCAAAACTGTTCTACGTTTCGTTGTTTCCCTATCAATAATTTTAAATGACTATGTTTTTACTATTTCACACACACATATACGCATATACGATACGTCTTTATTCATTTCCAAAGGAACTTATTCGTAAAAGATCTTTTATTCATGTTGGAAATAAATTGTTTCGCTTTAAAACTTATTCACGTGATCCAACAAATAACGTAAACGAATTAGAATAGCGACGTATCATACTTAATTGTTTCTCCCTAATGAGCCTACTGACGAAAGTTAAATTTTGAATGGAGTGACACGCGATTTTTAGTCTTTATCATACTGGGTCAAAACTAGGTAACATTTTTCTCTTCATTTTATTCTGGGAAGCAATTAGGTATGTACGTATGTTTTATGTGCATAGCTTATTTTATATGTATATATACACGAAATAATTTAAAAAGAAAAGTATTCAGATATTTCAGCAATTCAAATGCAAGTCTATTGAACTATAAGCAAAAAAAAAAAATTGTGAGAAGAAAAAAAAAAGAAAAGAACAGGGGAGTACTATGATACGTAAAGATAGAACAAAAAACAGCTGATTTATGTTCATTACGTATTCTTACCGGAATTGACGGTATTGGTATCGGCATCGACGGACTCGGTTTTTTGCTTCTTAGGAAGTTCCTCCTTGTCATCGTCGATGTCCTCCGTTCGTCTTTTCGGCGTTGAACTCGCGCTGGCTCGTAGCTCGATCGGACTTCCGGTATCCGGTGCCGAACCCTGAGGCGTTGGTGGACTCTCGAGTCTACCGCCCCTCTTGTTGATCGGCGCGGATATACTTGGTACCGAATTTAGTTTCGAATCCTGATCGGTACTTTTAAGGGCAAGGGCGTCCTCGGGATCGGAGTCCTCTGGCGCTGCCGTTGCCGGAGGACTGTGACATCCTTGGAGAGTATTGCGACAATGATTGACCTTGTGCTCGATAAATCGAACGATCTCGCCAAGGGGATAGGACGCCCTACAACCTCCGCATTGGACGGTGTCTGGGGACGTACTACTTTGCGAAGTTTCCGCTGTAAAAGAAGGGAAGAAAAAGAATTATATATATATATATCTATATATGTATATAAATATATTGTCAATTAATAAACAATTTATTTTAGGTCACGTATACGGGTACGTGTACGATTCATTGTAATTTTAATCGATATAATTAATGCACGAAACGATTAAAATCGATCGTCAAACCGAAAGGAATAGAAAAATTTATCTGATTTCTCATATCCGATATCTTGTTAATTATGATAGATAAATAGATAAATTATTTTCGTGATAATTAAATTATCGGAATTAAATGAATAATTATATTATCGTAATGAAATGAAATAAAAGAAAGAGAGAGAGAGAGAGAGAGAGAGAGAGAGAGAGAGAGAAGGAGAAGTATCTCTCGAAATGATAAAAGATTCACTTTCATATAGAGTAGCCCTTATAATTTACTAATGTTGAAGGGTCAGACGTTATCCCGAGGTCAACCGCAGACGCAACAATTCACTTTTAAGTGTCCTCGAAGAGGCCACCATAGGAGATTCCTCCTAGAAGCAGTCTGGGACATTAACATAGAGATTGGCAAGAGATTCATACATCGATCTTTCCCTCCGACTGAGTCAAGTATCCATATCCATCCGGATGGGGTTGCCAGCTCGATGAGAAAACAAGAAAAATTCACTCTCTCTCTCTCTCTCTCTCTCTCTCTCTCTCTCACTCTCTCTCTCTCTCTGTTTCTCTGTCTCTCTGTCTCTCTGCCCATCACGATACCATTCTCTTAGTATTTTCTTTTCTTTTTTTATTCTCTGTCTGTTCTTAGATCTCACTCTCTTTTCGAACTGGAACCATCAAGAACGTTTCCTCTTTTTAGATAGATAGATGAAGAGTGAGAGAGAGAGAGAGAGAGACGTTGTTCTTTCATTCATCATCCCTATCTCTCTCTCTCTCTCTCTCTCTCTCTCTCTCAATCTCTATCTATCTCTATCTTTTTCTCCTTATCTCTTTCTTATTACTTTTCATTCGACTTCCACTTGTTTATCATTTATTTTTAATCTATCTCTTTCTCTCTTTCTCTTTCTCTTGTTCTATCTTTTTCTCTTTCTCTCTTTTTAAAACACGAATTCCTTCATTTCTTTTTCCTACCCTTTCTAGGTGCGCCAGCTCAGTTCGATTCTTTCTGGGCGGAGCTCTCTTGACCATTGGCCAAAGCGCAAACTCGTTTCGTTTCACAGTCTTCCCTCTCCCCATTTCACTCTACCTCTCATTCACTCTCACTATCGCTCTCACACTCTCACTCTCGCTCTTTCTCTCTTTCTCTCTTTCTTTCTTTCTTTCTTTCTTTCTTTCTTTCTTTCGCGATCAAAATCAAAAGAATATTAGTCCAATGTTAAACCGTATACAATCTTGAATCACGCTTATTCTTGAACGTAAACTTGAATTGGATTGCTTTTTTTTACGATTAAAGGAAAGATCCTTTACGCACGTTCTTTTTATTATTATTATCTTTTTCTTTTCTGTTTTTATTTTCGTCGAAGAAAAAAATCTGAAGATACAACTCTCCTCTTTCACCGGAAACGTACCTGAAGAAAAAGATAGATAGATAGATAGATGGATGGATAGATAGATAGAAAGAGAGAGAGAGAGAGAGAGAGAGAGAGAGAGAGAGAGAAGGAAAAGATCTTCTATTTTGGAGTGAAAGAGAGTGTTAGATCTTAATCGTTACTTTTTTTTTTCTATTTCCTTTCTTTTTATTCTCTCGAAGAAATGAACGAGCGAAAGGAAGAAAAAGGAGGGGAAAAAAAAATATATATATATATATGTATATGTATGTATGTAAAGAAAGATAGAGATAGATAAAGATAGACGAAGATGGATAAAGATAGTTGATACGAAGAAGAAAATCATTGATAAAAATTCGATAAATACGAACGAATTGTAATCCTTATTGCAAGTGTATACAAATGAAAAGAGAGAAAAATATTTAGGTGGGGAATAAAGAGACGGATAGATTGATAGACGGGTAGATAGAAAGAGAGAGAAAAAGACAGAAATAAAAAGAGAAAGAGTGGAGTGAGAGAGAAAGAGTAAAAATCACGAGAGAAAGAGATAGAGAATGAAAAAGAGAGTAAACATGACGAGAGAGAGAGAGAGTCAGAGAGTAAAAATGACGAAAGAGAGAGAGAGAGAGAAAGAGAGAGAGAGGAGTAAAAATGACGAAAGAAAAAGATGGCCGTTCCGATCTCTGAATGGATCTTGGGTCCGTTATTCGCCTACGATTCAAAAGCGCTCGGTTAGAAACAAGAGACGCGCGACCGGTCGTTAGCGACAATGGGCTTTTGTTTTTTCGGGGGCAGATGTTGGACCAAAACTCAGGAGAGTGCGACGGAACGGTACGACCGCTGTTCGCTACCCTACGAAAACCGTCTAGGGTTGTGGATAAGTTATAAGATGTTCTCGAAGGAGGACACACAGAGAAAGAGAGAGAGAGAGAGAGAGAGAATAGGTACACTCTCTTTCACTCCTATTTTATTCCTAATCTGCATGCGTTCCTTTCCCTTTACTTTCTACGTAAGCGAATCGAACCTGATTATTTTTCTTATATCCTTCCTTTTCTTTTTTTTTGTTTTTCTATCCTCGCGCGAACGAATTCGTACGTTCGTCTTTTATGTCTAGCAAATAATGGTAATTAACGAGTTAAGATCGTATTATTCTTTCGTTGCGTTTCGTTTATTTTCTTTTTTTTTCTTTTTTCCTTTTCTTTAGATCGATCCGCGAACATTGTCGGCGAATTATTGGACGTTATTAATTACGAAGTGTGCAATTTGCGAGGATAACGCGACGATCGCGTTTATCGTAATACGTGAATTCGTACGAATTATTAATTATATGCATTGTGCGTAACTTATGAATCACGTGGAAACAATTTGTCGCGATTATATCGAGACGATTGTGTTTATATTATTTTATTATACGTCACGTGTATTTTAATTGTTAATATGGAAATTAAGTAAGCGATTTTGTTACGATGAAGTTACGATAACATAATACGTAGTATTGATACGAATTCATGAAATTAATAAATAAATAAATATATATATATATATATATATATATATATATATGTATATTCGATGCTTGATATTAATCAAGAAATATCGATATTTTCAAACTCTTGTAACGCAAACGAAATACGGTTGTACCGTAGAAAATAGTTACATTCGTTAGACGCATTTACGCGCACGGAAAGAAGAAGATGGAGAAAGAAAGAGAGAGAGAGAGAGAGAGAGAGAGAGAGAGAAAGAGAAAGAATCAAGAAAGAGAAACATACCTACACGTTATCTCGATAATATAATCGATTCAAGTTTCGAAGCTTGAACAAAGTTACGACGTATGATAGTAAGAGGGTTGATGGTCATATATATATATATATATATATATATATATATATATATATATATATATATATATATACATATATGAAGAAATAAGAGAGTCAGTCGATATCACGAATGCTCGTCGAAAAAGATAACATAAAAATCCAACATTGCCCGGCGAATGTAAGTTGGATTGCTTACAAATTGGTCCATACATCCGTAATGTCTCGATCACTTCTCCCTTATAGTGTGTAGACGAGAGAATGAGAGAGAAATAGAGAAAAAAGAGAGGGACAGTAAGAGTGAAGGAGAGAGAGAGAGAGAGAGAGAGAAACAAAGAAGTCGTAATATCCACACGCGTATCAGGAATATCCAGAAAAAAAAAAAAACAGAACACCTCTCAAAATCATTAACTCTCCTTATCACAAATAAACGCTTAAAAAATTGAAATCGAACGTATTTTTTCTTTTCGTCTAATAAATTACTTCATATTCCCAACCTCGTTAACGGCAAGTCGAACGTTCGAACGAATTTCGAACGATATTTTCAAGAAACGATCTCTCGATCATTAGACTTTTTTCTTTTTCGTTTCATTGTTTTTTTTTTTTTTTTTTTTTTTTCGTCATCGATAATTTACCTACAAAGAAGTCGACGTACTTTTCTCCTCGCCCCTTTTTTTCTCCCCGCACTCCTTACCCCGAACTTCCTACTTCCCCTTCTTCGGTATTCTAACGTTTCTAACGCACACCCGACCAATGCCCTCCTCCTTCGTTGGATAGAGGAAGAGAGATATCCCGATAACTTAGAGTACCTACCTATCTATCTACCAACCGCAAAGATATCCCGAGGCAGTGTCCTTGTTAGGACATCCGTCCCGTCAAAACGTCCAGAGGACACATCGAAGCAATTGAATTACGATCATCCCCAGGGCAAGCCCCAACCGTAACCAATAATTCCATTATCCATTAGTATTGGGTCGCACCAATTTCCTTCTACGAGTAGTATGATAGAGAAGAGAAGATAAGAAGAAGAAGAAGAAGAAGACGAGGAAGAGGAAGAGGAAGAGGAAGAAGAGAAGGAGGAAGATGAGGAGAAGGAAGAAGAAGAAGAGAATAGAAGGATACGTGTTCCTCGTCGATCGGGGATGGAGGGGTGGGGATGGGGGTAGGGGGGAAGACAACGGTGGTTGAAAACGAGAGAATATCGAAGAGAAATTTTCAACGTTACGACCTTCTTCCGTGACATATCGCCAATCGAATCAACGTCGAAAATAATATTTCTCGTAGAAAAATTCAAGGAAGCTTTTTTTTTTTATCTTACGACTTCTTACTTGGTAACTTCGCTTGTACGAGTTCCTACGTTGAATTCGTTCGTTTCAATAAAATCGAAGATTTTGTAAAGAAAATAGAAAAAAAAAAAAAAATAAGAAAAGAAAAGAAAGAATTTGATCGGTGCACGCTTTGATCGTAGGATTTGATTTGTTTTTCTTCTCTCTCTCTCTCTCTCTCTCTCTCTCTCTCTCTCTCTCTCTCTCTCTCTCTTTCTCTAACGCGAGGAGTCCGTTCCAAAGTTTTTCCTTTTTCCATTTCTTTTTTCTCTTACTCTTTTTTTTCTATTCTTTACTTTTCCTTCTCTCCTTCCTTCCTTCCTTTCTTTCTTTCTTTGTAATCTTTCGAACAGAATAATTACAATCTCTTCGAAATCTCGTACGTAATTCGATGTAATTAAACTAATTATCGGGATAATTATAATTAAAAAGAATTATCATCCTTTCTATGTCCTGCCTTTATGGAAATATACGAAGTATAGATGAAATAATTTGAACTTTCGAAAATTATTACAACGCACGTGTTTCTCATTTATGATGAATCGTAATTAAGTAAGCAAGTTGGTAAGTAATTAAATAAGTAATTAAGTAATTAATTAAGTAAGTAAGTAAGTACTTGCAATGACCGTCAAACTAAATTCCAAAAATTAATTCCAACCCACGATCCCTTCTTATCTTTTATTATCGTTAACGCGAGAAAACTAATACTTAGGTGTCTTCCTGATCCTTTTCAAAATCAAATCATATAATAGATCGAAATCTGAAAGACTAATATAACGATTCGAGGTATCGAGTATAAGAAATTGTTCGTTTTAAGGGAAAAGAGAAAGAAACAAAATTAAAAAAAGAAAAAAAAAAGGAAAAGAAGACAAAGAGAATGATAAAAAAAAAAAAAGAAAATAAAGGTTAACCATTTCTCACAAATATACGTATACACGTACGCACACACACATACACACACACACACACACACACACACATATATACATACTCGCAAACACATTTTGACATACACGTTTACCTTTGTCATCCGCCATTACGCGTCCTCTCGCGTATATAATTCGATCACACCGAGCACACAGGATTCACCGTTAGAGAAATTTACAACAATACTCTCTCTCTCTCTCTCTCTCTCTCTATCTCTCTCTCTCTATCTCTATCTCTCTCTAGTATCCGTCGTCGTTCTCGTTCGACAACGACAACAACGACGACGATGACAACAACAAGAACAAGAACAACAACAACAACAACAACAACAACGATTACGACGACGACGGCGACGACGGCGACGCCGGCGTATATTAAAAATATGAACGTATCCTCGATAGCCGTAATCGCATATATTCCTAAACGTTTTCATTATCAACATGGAGATCTGCTTTCGTCCATGCTCGGATGCTGACTGGAGCATCCATCGGAGACGCGTTTATAGGACCAGCAGAAGGACCCCGCCGCCGACAGGATATCAAAAGAATAGAAAGGACCTACCGCACCACGTGCGTCTATAATGGTGGGGGGGAAATTTTTATACCGAACGCCCCTCTTTTATATCTTTCTCGCTCTTTCTTACGATCTCTCTGACCTTCTTTTTTTTTCCCTTTCTCTCTCTCCTTCTCTCTTTTTCTTTCTTTCTTTCTTTCTATCAACGAAACCCCTTAGCCCGTCGTTGGACTTTTCTCGTGGGGTGAAGAGTTTTTCGAGTTAACCCTTAGGCACGATCGTCCACCTTGTTGATCCTCTCTCTCTCTCTCTCTCTCTCTCTCTCTCTCTCTCTCTCTCTCTCTTTTTTCTTACAAACGTATGTGCATCGTACAAAAGATCCAAAATGGCGTACCACTCTACCTTTCTCTTTCTTATCTACGTGAAATGTTTTTTTACTCTCCCCTTACGGGTCCCTCTCTCTCTCTCTCTCTCTCTCTCTCTCTCTCTCTCTCTGTCACACACACTCTCTGTTTTTCCCCTTCCATCCATAGATACGTATATATATATATATATATATATATATATATATATATATATATATATACGTACGTGTATATAAAAAAGACAGGTCGGTTCGTTGATAGAAAAAAAATAAAAAAAAATAAATAAATAAGAAGAAAAAAAAAATCGACCCGTTTGATCGTGACCGTAAGCTTAGTCTCCCAGAGAATCCCATCAATCCATCGGTGGTCCATCGACCTCATTCTCAAGAACTCCTTTCCTTCTTCTTTCTCCTCTCTCTCTCTCTCTCTCTCTCTCTGTTTTTTTCTTTTTTTTTTATTCCTCCTCCTTCTCCTCCTCCTCCTCCTCTTCTACTTCTTCTTCTCTTTCCCATCTCTTTTCATTTTCCCTTTCTTTTCTATTCTTTTCTATTCTATTCTATTCTTTTCGATCGAGAGAAGATTTTCTCGAATTTCCTTATTCGATCCTTAGATCGGACAATTCTCCTACGACCTTCTCCGATCGCAAACATAAAACCTAACGGGACTCTTTCATAGACATAATAAACGGTTTTTCTTATTCCTCATAGGCTATTCTTTTCATTATTATTCGAGTACACGTGTGATCGATCGATCGTTTAAACGTTATGTTTACACCTATTCTAACAGTAGGACATATCTCGGACAAGTAACAATGAAATTCTTCGTAATTTGTTCGAACGTTCGAAAATCCACGTATGTGTAACTTCTTCGTGGACAAAAAGGAAAAAAAGAAAAAGAAGATATTGTGTGCTTACGTACACGCGCGCGTACGTGTCTTTGTTTTTTTATTATTATTATTATTATTATTATTATTATTATTATTCGCGTTCGCGTGTGATCGATCGTTTAAACGTTACGTTCACAGCTCTTTCAACAAAAAACCATATAACTCGAATAGACGACAATAAAATTCGTCGTAATATATTAGAACGTATTTTAGAATTAAAATAAAATCTGCATATTCAGTAGATATTAATTCTTCGTGGATAATTGAAAGATAATAAAGAAGACACTTCATGTTCTACGTACGTTTACGTAAGTACGTTTATAAAGTATATTTATAAAAGTTCCAAATCGATTCGTTGCACGTACATACGTACGTACTTTATTTATCGTGAAAACGTTTGAGCCAACGCACGATCGACGAACCGACACCGATAAACCTAGTCAGTCAGTCAAGAAATAGGAAAAAAAAAAAAAAAAAGAAAGAAAAAAACGGAAAAAGAGAAAATTTAATATAAAGTGTGGGATTTACTTTGTTGTGGATACACGGTAATGCAAGAAAAGCAACAACGATCACTTTTCTACCGGGCAGTTATGAGAAATATGAAATCTGGTTCTCACGCGTTCTCAATGGGGTACGCGTTGTCTCTCATTCTATCTCTTTCCCTATCTATCTATCTCTCTTTCTCTCTCTCTCTCTCTCTCTTTCTCTCTCTCTCTCTCACTCTCTCTCACTAGCTCACTCGCTCACTCGGTTCGCCCCACATGCGTATCGTGGGAGGATCTCGAAGTCCCGGGAGTCCCTTTGTGAGTCGACCGGCAGGACATTGTCCATTGAGAAACGGCCAAACAGGTCCTAGAGAGTTGACCTGTCCCTTTTCAGGGCACTCCTTTCAAGGAAAACCCCTTTCCTGATTTCTTCCTTTCTTTCTTCCTTTCTTCCTTTCTTTCTTTCTTTCTTTCCTCCTTTCTCTTTTTATTTTTTTTTTTTTCCTTTTCCTACTACCTCCCCCACCAACTCAATCTCGCCATCCTTTCTTTTTCATCAAAATAAATCATGTGGGTTACAGTTATAGCCGCCTATAGAGAGTTTCAACTACAGCTGCCACCGGTGCCTGCACGCTGTCTTTCCCGCATCCACTCGGACAGAGACCACTACGTGTCATTCGCGGGCATCGCGAATTTACCTTAAATCCTGACGTTTTTCTCCTATTTCCCCATTCTCAAACATTCACAGTCCGGACATATCTGTCTATGCATCTATGTATGCATTTTATGTATCTAAACGACGGACCTTAAATTTTCGTGGGATCGAATCGTCCAAGCGAGAATTTACTATGAATCTCGTTTCTCTCGTGTAATATATATGTGTATGTATATATATATATATATATATATTCACGTACGTAAGAACACATTTATGTATTTACTCTTCTTTTCTTTCTTTCCTATTTTTCCTTTTTTTATTTTTCTTTTTCTTTTTTTTTTTTATCGACTTCAAAAGTTACACCCGATTTTTAACGAATAACTTTTTGAAAGAGTCGACTTTCCCTCGATTCGCGAGTTAAATTCGGTATGTCACACATACGGTTCTGTTTACTCTTTTTAGATGCTTTAACACAGAGAAAGAGAGAGGGAACGAGAGAGAGAGAGAGAGAGAGAGACAGATAGATAGGTATACATAGTTTGCGCAATGGTTACGCAGTTGTATCGTCGACAATGACCGAAAAACAAACAGCGAACGAAACCAGTGGTACTACAGAACCAACAGAATCGCCAATGGAAAACGCAGCGAGTCGAGAACTCAAAGTGGCTTTGTATTGTCCGGCATCGCGATACTTCTCTCTCTCTCTCTCTCTCTCTCTCTCTCTCTCTCTCTCTTTCTCTCTCTTTCTGTATATATATATATATATATATATATATATATATATATATATATCTTTCTGTCTCTCTCTTTCTATCACTGTATCTCTCTCTATATCACTCTCTTTGGTAACGGGCTCGTTCTCGCACTGGTTAATTAGAAACTTCCGTGGCAAGGGGGGGAAGGAGGAGGGAGTAGGGACTGGCTTCGTTGTTACATTATTCAAAACGTCCCCCGCGCGAAACTCCTGCAATGTTCATGCCGCAAAACATCCGAATGCAAACTTTTGACAACGTGATATCACGTGAGAGAGAGAGAGAGAGAGAGAGAGAGAGAGAGAGAGAGAGAGAGAAAGAGAGAGAGAGAGAGAGAGAGAGAAGTGCCGAAGCGTGTCACGCGAAATAATTAACGATCGCGCGAAATTTTCTCGAGCGAAAGGAGAAACAACATTGGCTTGCCCGTTTCCATCCATCGTTCGTCAGAGTTCATCCAGATTCGTATAGAGTTTAGAAAGAGAAGAAGCTTAGTCGTTTACATCGAAATTCTCCACACACACACACACACACATATATATATATATACATATACACATATGTATGGATTGAGAGAAGACGCACGTGAGACGCGTGGGAGGTCGCAAGAACGACCCTCGTAAATCGTTCTTAGCGTTTCGTCGCTCCCGTTTTACAAAGACAAACGCTTTAGTCAACGCTTTTGTTACGCTCTTCGATCGTTATGATCGATCAATTTATGATCGATCATTGATTTCCTTGTAATCCGCTGTTATACGTCATCAGATATATATCTATATATATATATATATATATATATATATGTATATATAGTAACTATATAAAATCGATTTTCTTCGATTAAATCTCGACCGTAACGTTTCTTTTCTATTTCTTTTTTTTTTTTTTCTTTTTCATTTTATTCGTCAACGAAGACACATGGTCGTTTCGTCGTCGTTATCATAATGATCTTATCGTCGAATAAATAAAATTCCTTCGATCCACTTTCACAACGATACTATATATCGACGACATATATCGTCGTTGAGAAAATTTTCTTTTCTGTTTTTATTTTTTTGTTTTTTATTTTTTTGTTATTTCAAAATCTAAATTTCACCTAAAATCTCGTAATTTCGTGGATTCGTGATCAATGAAAAAAAAAAAAAATACATACATATATATATATATATATATATATAAATGAATATGTTATAAGTTTGTGAAAGAAAATTGTCCATATTATATTTCCAAATTTTATTATCGATAAAATTTCGATTATATATATATATATATATATATATATATATATATTAATTAATCGAATTGTATTAATGCAAATAAATCAATGAACGTTCATTAAGGTTCATAATTGATTTCATTAAGATTTGTAATACGAATATTATCCACACATATGTTTCTATTAATCCGCCATGTTTAACGATCTCTCTCTCTCTCTCTCTCTCTCTCTCTCTCTCTGTGTCTCTCTCTTACTCTTACGCGCGTCAACGTAAAATCCTGAGTATAAAAAACGCCTGACCCCTGAACTTTTTTTTTCCCCATTTCCCCTCTAACAACCATTTCAATATCCCGCCGAGTTGACCCCCTGCAATGATTAGAAGCCTTGGATTGGTCCGATCCTGACAAAGGAAGTCCTCTCGAAACTCGATCGATTTTTTTCTTTTTCTTTTTATATTTTTTTTTTTTTTCTTTTTTTAGAAAAAGAAAAAAGAAAGAAAGAAAACAACAGGGAACGTCCCGCTGAGCGATTTTGTCGTTCCTGACCAATCAAAAAGAATTCTCTCTCTCTCTCTCTCTCTCTCTCTCTCTTTCTATCTCTCTCGCTTTCTCCTTCTCCTTCTCTTACTCTTTGTGCCATTTGGAGAACGCTTAGAGAGCCACCATCTTGTTTCATTTCCGGGTCAGCAACGTCGACCGGACGTGACTTCTGCGATCATCGACTCCGTTCATTTCTCTCATTCTATTTTTCTCTTTCCATCCTCACTTTGGCTTTGTCCAATTTTTTTCTTTTTCTGTCTTCCTTTCTATCTCTCTCTCTCTTTTTTTTCTCTCTTCTCTTCTCTTCTCTTCTCTTCTCTTCTATTTCTTAATCTCCTTCGTGCCGTCTCATCGAAACCTTTCCTAACTGGGAACCGACCATCTCAAAGCAAATATCCTGCGCTTGAATTATTCGTTCGATTCGAAAATCGCGTTTAAAATCGTCGTATCCTTTTTCCGGTTCGTTCGCGCGCCTATTGACTTGGGTATTAGCCGAGGAGGAGGAGGAGGAGGAGGAAGAAGGAGAGAAAAAAAGGGTAAAAAAAAAGAGAGAAAGGAAAAACGAATATAAACGGAAGGACGTAGAAAGAGAACGAACACGAAGCGAGATACCCCCCCCCCCACCCCTACCACCCCGCCGAGTCGAAGAAATGGTCGTACAATTTTCGAAAAATCAGACCAGCTTGGAAAGAATTTTTAGACCGGCTGTCTATCTCATTCTAGTTTTCACGAACGTACGAAAACTTTTCGATGGGTCGGAGTGAGATCTTCCAAAGACAGTCTCCTTCCCCCCCCCCCCCTCTCTCTCTCTCTCTATCTATCTATCTATCTTTTTCTCTCGTTCGGTTAAGTATACTTTTTAGATACTTCCCGAGTAAATATGACTTTCTCAAGGTCTCCTACTCGTTGCAACGAACCAAAGAGAATGAGAAAGAAAGGTAGAAAGAGAAAGAGAGAAAGGAAGAGAGAAAGAAAGAACGAATGAGAGAGAGAGAGAGAGAGAGAGAGAGAGATAGAGAGAGATAAAAGCCAACGAACTCTGGCTTGATATCGAACCTACGACTCTCGCGTGAAAAATAATCTTCAAGGACGTGGTAGCATTATGTTTGCGGAGGAGGAGGAGGAGGAGGAGGAGGAGGAGGAAGGTATATACCTTTTTCTTTTTAATTACGTACTTCCGACAGGGACCGCGAGAGTTTCCCATTAAGAGAAGGAATAGGAGGAGGAGGAGGAGGAGGAGGAAGAAGAAGAAGAAGAAAAAGAAGCAAAAGAAGTGGAAGTAGAAGAAGAAGAAGATGATGATGACGACGACGACGACGACGACGACGATGATGATGATAATGATGATGATGATGATGATCAAGAGAGAAAGACAGAGAGAGAAGGAAGAAGTGATAGAAGAAGAAGAAGAGGAGGAGGAGGAAGAAAAAGTAGATAGAGAAGAAGGAAAATAGTGGTAAGGGAAGTTTCCGCAAAGTACCCCGGACTATCTTGAAGAGGCAACATTACTCACGAATTCCAAAGGTTCGGTAGGTTCTCGGAGTAGTGAAAATCTAAAAACGGTCACGGTCCTCCCTATTCCCCTGAACTTGGTAGCTTCTATAATCGTATTTATAGAAGTACCTAAACGCGCGGGCGCTAGCACTAGGTGCCGACCAGTAGTGGTGGTACGACTACTTGGCCACGTGCTTTACATACGCCCTCTCTTGGGACATTACGTTATAACGGGTGACCAAGAGGAAAGGGAATTTTTTTTTTTTTTTGCTTTTGTCTCGTTTTCATTTTCTTTTTCAAATATCACGAGTTAACGTTCGGAACATCTCCTTCGAATTGTAGGAGTAGTTCCTACGTACTACTTCGTAAGCGTATCTGTGCGTACGAGCAAGTAAATCCGCGAGTAACGATTTTTTTGGGATGATCCTTACGATTTTTGAGAGATACATTTATCTTCGTTCTTTTTCTTTCGTATCTTTTTTTTTTTTTTTTTTATTCGAATAAATTGACAATTTAGAAGTTGACGATTTTTAAGATAAATTTGTTCGTTCTTAATTCAACGATTTACAAAATTAATAACGATCGAGATAAATTAAAAAAAAAAAAAAAAATGAAGTAAAATTAATTCGATCTCATTTATCGACGTTATGCATATAAAGACGATCGACCATAGTGTCGATATCCCCTTCTCGATTAACTTTCTCGCGTTAGCATAAATTTTCAAATGAAAGGATTAGTTAACGTTAATAGGGTAGAGAAGAAGAGACACCTTGCTTTGCTTTCCTTTCCTTTCCCTTCCCCTTCCCTTTCTTTTGATTTCCTTCGGTTTTGCTTTACTTCGAGTGACCCTCGGGTAAAAGGGCAGACAGGTCATCAGGTAAGAAAAGTGGACTCGTGAAAGGGAGGAAGAGAAAAAGAGATAGAGATAGAAAGAAAGTGTGTTGTTGCACCTTATTTCACAGAGAGAAGGAAGAGTATAGAGATCGAAATGACCCTTGGTCAGGTAGCCTGATGGAGGATAGCTTGCTAAACCCCTCCGACAAGTGAACACACCCGACAAAGCGTATAATAATACGAGTAGATTATCGCTACGAAAGGTGTTCACACCTTCGAAGGAGGGTCTCGGACAATGCTGGACAATGGACCAGGAAACCGACACTGCAAACAACATAAATTTTCTTTACGCCTTACCTCCTTACACTCTACGACTATCTTTTTCTATTTTTCCTCGCTCTCTCTCTCTCTCTTTCTCTCTCTCTTTCTCTTTTTATCTATCTATCTACCTATCTATCTATCCATCTATCTATCTCGCTCTCTCTTTCTCTCGTCTTGTATTCCCTAGTTTATCTTCTTCCTCCTTTTTTTTCCTCTCCCTTTCCTTTTTTCAAGTTTACACTCGTTATTCGGCCCTTTGTCACGGTCAAAGATAGTTTCTAAAGGAATACAGTCGAGTTTGTATAAATCCATTAGCCCGAAGAAAAGCACCGCGCGTCTAAGTTATTATATTCTCTTTAGAATATGAAAAAGAAATAATTCTATCCTCTCTCTCTCTCTCTCTCTCTCTCTCTCTCTCTCTCTTTCGCTGTCTCTATTCCTCATTTTCTTCCTCGATCCAGAAGAGGAGTAAATATTAATAGGAAGGTTGAATGAAACGAACTAAAAAAAAAAAAAAGGAAGAAAGAAACGAATCATCCTTTAACGCGATAGTCGTTCAATTTTTCACCTCTGTCTCTCTTTTCTTTTTCTATTTATTTTTTCATTTTCGTTCGACTTGTTTCTTTTCTTTTCTTTTTTTTTTTTTCTTTCTACAAAACGTCCGAGTTACACGAGACTCCCCTCGCCCGGTCACCATATTAATGGTATTAATTGGAAACGGTGAAATTCGCCCGTGTTAAATTCGTTTTTAAGGAGGGATGGACGGGATCTCGTACAAAGGGCAATAAGAACGCTAACTCGAAGAGATTCGCGAACGTATCGTACCACGACATCGTATTTCAGTTGAAATTGCCCACCGGCAGATTGGACGGGCGATATACAGCCCACTAACAACAACGTGATAGAAAGAGATAAGACGAATTGAGAGAAAGGGAAAGATCGAGGAAGAGAGGAAAAGAGAGAAATAGAGAATCCCGTATCGACTTCGTCGTTATCCTTGTTCGTCCTGCCGCAGGAAAGAGACAAGGATTTAAGGAACTATCCTAAGACCTACGAACGATTTAATGTCTTCCGTCTACTTGCATTCGCTACTTCCTGATTTAAACCGATTCTATTAATCGCGCGTTTAATTGTCCTTTTCTTTCTTTCTTTTTTTTTTTTATTTATCTATTTATCTTTTTTTTTTATTATTATTACTGTTATTATTATTATTATTAACGAGGATAATCGTACGTTCGTTCGGGCAGGTCGAACGCGATTTACGCGACAATATCCCTTCGTGAAAATATAAAAATTGCAATTATTTATAACCCCTCGCGTTCTTGCGACATTAATTTCGGCGTTGTTCGTTTTGTTTTGTTTTATTATTATTATTATTATTTTGCAATAAGGATTCGAATGAAATAGATCGTATAAAAACCGATCGAATTAGTTTCGAGCGAAACGCGTTTAACTTCGCTCGCAATAAACGTTAAACACTTTTAACGTTCGCGTGGATAATGAAAGGGAAAGAAGAAAAGAAAAGAAGAAGATAAAGAAGATGAAGAAGAAGAAGTAGAAGAAGTAGAAGATAAAGGGATCTCTAATCGTTCGCACTTATTATATTAAAATACGACAAAGCGTATTAATTATGAATTATTTATGAATATCGTAGAAGAAAAGGGGTTTGAATAGGGGCTCGTAAGTGAGTTTATATAGCCCCTTTTCCTTGCGATGACAGCTGGCGCCATCTCCTGGACAAGGTGACAAGCGACGGATGCGTCGATTTATGTTTAAAAATATAACAAAAAGAAAAACAACAAAAGGACAAAGAAGACCCCCCCAAAAAGAAACGAAAAAGAAAGAAACGAACGAGTTTCCTAAATAATTCTGTTAAAATCTTTTCCTCTTCTTTTTTCCCCCCTTCGTTATTTTCTCGTCCTTTCGTTTTTCTCTTCCATTGTTTCTATTTCAATTTTTTCCTTTTTTGATTCACGAAGGAATTGAAAATATTTCTTTAAAAAAATATTACGACGCGAGGTATACAGTGAAATCTCGACGTTTGAGATGGGGAAACACAATTATTTCGATAGAAACCGATCATTCGTGCTTCTCGTGTCGTTCGGTTGGCAGGCAGTAAAAAAGCAAATTAAAAAAAAAAGAAACAAAAGGAAAGGAGGAAGGAAAGAAAAAGGAAGTGGGAGGGGAGGGAGAAAAAAGGAGGAGGAAAAAAAAACAAAACTGAGAGAAGAGTTTGATTCGGTGGCTCGTGACTTCTGATCGCGTCGAGACGACTCGTTTTACCTGGTCGCGTGCTGGACCCTTGGAGGAGGGAGATAGACACTCCTCGTTTTCTCGACGAAAAGAGAAAGAGAAAGAAAAAGAGACGTAGAAGGAAGAAAGAAAGAGATGAGAATAGAAGAGATAAAGGAGGACGGAGAAAGAAAAAGGGTTCGCCACGCGCCCAGCGCCCTAAAGGTTAATCTAAGGAATCAAATCAAAGTACTTTTTTGTCGGCACTCTTCTCTGACAGTAAAGGAAGACCGATAAAGAAGGACAGAGAGAGAGAGAGAGAGAGAGAGAGGTATAGATATAGAAGGAAACGATTGAAAAGAGAGAAAAGAAGGATGGAATATACGTAAGACAGTTGGAGAGACAGAGAGACATAGGCAGAGAGAGAGAGAGAGAGAGAGATAGGAAGAGAGAGAGAGATACACAGACAAGGTGAAGAAGGGCTTCCGACGGGTCGCATCAAAGACAATATTTAACAGACACGCAGATAGAAAACGCGCATATGCCGCGCACGTGCCGACAGGGGCAAGTAAAACGTACTTTGTTTGCTAAATAACATCCTCGTGAGTACCTCCAGTCGATCATGGTGCTATGTAACTCCTAGAAAAGCTTTGGAGAATACCGCGACGAGCTTCGGAGCAATAATATGCATGTATGCATGCATGCATACGTGTACGTACGTACGTACGTACGTACGTATGTATGTATATATGTGATATGCGGGTATAATTGCGAACGATAAATGAGTCATGTGTTTTCGAATAAACGAGATAAGAGTCTGTAGCTCTCTCTCTCTCTCTCTCTCTCTCTCTCTCTCTCTCTCTCTCTCTCTCTCTCTCTTACTCTTTCTCTGACTTCTTTGTATTACACGAGGTTATGAAAGTTAAAAAGGAAAAAATTGAAATAAATTTCGTCAATAGTTTTACAAATCTTCTACTTATCATTATCAAATAAATGTTTATATATATAAATGTGTGTGTGTGAGTGTTTGTGTGTATGTATATATATATAGATGAGCGTGTATGTTTGTGTATAGGTAAACGTGATCGTAAGGTACATAAAGGTCGTTGTTTTCCTTTCCAGGAAGAGACCTTCTCGCGTTAGTAAACATAGTATTTAAAGTTTCGACATTGATAGGCGAACGCTAGAATCGTACAGACATGTCCGACGCGTTTATCCATCGGACACGACGAGTAACGAACGAAGAAACTATTAAGACATACGTAAGTACATATATATATATATATATATATATATATATATATATATATATATATATATATTTGTGTGTATAAGAAATAGACGTTTACGTAGTAGAAGAAATTCCTAATACATACTTACCTCGCCGATAAGAAAATAGAAGTATCCTAGTTTTGTCGATTTCTCCTCTATTATATCATCGTCCTAAGATCGTCCTATAGATCCTCGTGATATATAAATATATATATATATATATATATATATATATATATATATATATATATATATATTTCAACAATATCATTCAAACGGACAGAGATTAACTTATATGTCACGAGATTCGATAATATATTATAATATAACACACATATATATGTATATACATATGTATATATATATTACAGTCATTAATAACTACTCAATTAGATTTAATCAGACAATAATAAATAATAAAGTATATCGAGCACGGGAAAATGAAGAAAGATATTTTCTTTAACTTTTCTCTCTCTCTCTCTCTCTCTCTCTCCTTTTTCTTTTCTCTTCCTTTGTTCTTTTCATATTTGTTTTTTTCCCAAAAGAATTCTCGATAGGAACGTAGATTGTAGTTCGATACGACGGCAAGTATCACGTATTAACGACAACGTACAACGCGTATCCTCTTATTAACCCTTCGATCGCGTGAAATATCGCACGTACGAACCGGATGGATGGGTCGAGTGATTCGTAGGGGGTGGAGTGGGGGTGGGCTCGGGAGAGATATCGATGGCGACCCCATATGGGTGGTCGAGTTTCAACGTGGATGTTGATGGGAGACGTAGGAGATAATCGGAGGGGAGAGTGGGTGAGAAAGGGTGGGTGGTCGATTGGTCGTTGAGAGCCGAGACGAGATTAGTGAAATCGGAACGTTACGAGAAAAAGATTCTGATATCTTTTCGCGGCGGCGTCATCGCGCGAACTAAAGAATATCGCAGTTGTAATTAAGAAAACGGAGCCGGCGCCGGCTACGACGCCGCCGTAGAGAGAAACCGAAGGGGGTGTTATATAGGGGAGGAGCGCGGGGGTGGGTAGGTAAGTGGGTGGGTGGGTGGTTGGGAGGAGGAGGAGGAGGAGGAGGAGGTGGAAACGAGGGTCGGTTTAGACCCGTGGAGAAGGAGGATGTATAGGGCGTAGAAGGGAGGGGAACTGGGACTGGGACTGTGGGACGGGAACGTGGGAAGGCGAAGGCGGAAGGGTGATGGTCGGGGATCGGGGGTGGGGGTGGTGGTGGTTGGTTGCTTGCTTGCTCGCTTCCTCCTACGCGAAACGGCGGGGTTGGAAAAGTCTGTGAAAAACGCGCGCATGACAATGCCAACCCCTTCCCTCCCTCCATCTGCCTGCACCCCCACCGCCATCGCAACCACCACCACCAACACCAAAAGCCTGCTCCTTCCTTCTATCCTTTCTTTCTTTCTCTCTCTCTCTTTCTCTCTCCATCTATCTATCTATCTCTATCTATCTATCTATCTATCTTTTCTCCTTTCTCGCTTTCTTTCGTTTTTCTTTAACCCCTACAATCCTACCACGCTGCCTCCGTCGTTGCTGCCGCCACCCTACCCACCCCCGCCCACTCTTCTCCTCATCCTACTTCTTCTCCTTCTCTCTGGAACGAAGGTCGGCATCGGGGCTGCCGGCTGACTAATTAAAAATTCAACCGAAGAGTTAACCGAAGACGTTGCCCTTACATCTTTTTCTCTCTCTTTCTCTCTCTCTCTCTCTCTCTCTCTCTCTCTCTCTGTTTTTTTTTTCTTTTTACAATCTCTCGAGATTCTTTCCCGAGCTTCGACTTACTCCGTTTTCTCTCTTTGATTTCCAAGCTCGCGCCACGCGACCACGGATCACCTTCATTGTTTTCCTTTCTCCTTTTTTCTCTCTCTCTCTCTCTCTCTCTCTCTCTCTCTCTCTCTTTCTCTTCCTTCTTTTTCTTCTTCCTCTTCTTCTTCTTCTTTCTTTTACATTATCTCTCTACTTTTTTCTTCTTCGTTCTCTCTCTCTCTCTCTCTCTCTTCTTTTTATTTCTTCTCTCCGTCTTTCTTTACTCTCCAGTACGAAAAGAAGGATGGAACGAGAACGTCTGTTTAACACGCCACAAAATGAGGAGAGATACTTTTCTATTCTCCGTCGTCGTACTCTCTTTGAGATCTTTATTTGTTCTCTTTATTATTTTCCCTGGCGTTTCCTTTCGCGTTTTCTCTTTTTTTTTTTTTCCCCTTCCGTTTTATTTTATTTCATCTATTTACTCCTAATTATTTATTTATCTATCATCATCATCATCATCATTATTATTACCATTATTGTTGCCATTAATACTATTGTTATCATTATTATCATTGTCATTAATGTTAAGTGACACGAGTTGATAAAAATCGGAGTAGACTTTTTTTTTGGAGTGTTCTTTTTCACGCCGATCCTAATCCAACTCGAACGAAACGAATATTTACCGTCCGATCGTTGGATTAATAAACTTACGTCTTTTTTCCAAACCTTTTTATTCGACAATCTTTTAAGGTTGCGAGAGAAAAGGCGGGTAAAATGGTGAAAGCACGTGGACCACGGTGGGAACGCATTGATATCGTACTCGTGAAATTCGGACTTGGTTTATCGATATTTTTATCTTTTTTCTTTTTTAATTCTTTTCTTTCGAACGAAATCGTTCCAACCGAAGAGAGATCTAAAGATAACAAAAAACGTATATCCTCAACAAAAACCGTTCGAATGATCCTACTTAAGAGAATTTTTATCGTTCACTGTTTACGTTTTTTTCTTTTCCATTTCTTTTTTATTTCGCACGTAAAAGAGAGAGAGAGAGAGAGAGAGAGAGAGAGAGAGAGAAGGACATAAACAAAGAGAAGAAGTAATCGCAAGGAAAACAATCTCGGCGAAGTGGCGACGGCAGTACAAGAAAGAAAATTAACGAACGGCCGAGTATATCCGTTAAAGTAATTCCGTAAAGGGATAACATTATATAAGGGGGGGTAGGAAAATAGAAAAAAAATAAATAAACAAACAAACAAACAAAGACGAAAGGATTGAGAAAGAACCGAAGAGAGAAACAACAACAATGAAAAGACAAAAAAAAAAGAAGAAGAAGAAAATTGCAAGAAAAAGAAGACGCAGGAAGAGGGCACGGAGGGTCAGGGGGGTGGGTGAGTTTGGAGGGGGAGGAACGGGTACTCACCTTGCGCGATCCTGACCGCGGGCATTTTGATCCTCATGGTGCCGACGTCGTCGTTCCTCGTCCGGATCCGTGTTGCACTTCCAAGGTGGTTACCTCAGTGAGGACCGAGGAGGGACGAACGACGGATTGGACGACGACGACGAGGAAGAGGATGTTGTCCTTCCTCCTCTTCCTCCTCCTCCTCCTCCTCCTCCTCCTCCTCTTCTTCTTCTCCTCCTCTTCTCTCTCTCTCTCTCTCTCTCTCTTTCTCTCTTTCTCTCTTCTAACTTTTTTCTTTTTCAAGCGACGATGATGACGAAAAAAGGGGGAAGGGGGGAGTTGGGAAGGGAGAGAAGGGGCGGGGGGAAGGGACAACGATAACGAACGAGAGCGTTAAATTCGACGAGTGATAGGAGGAAGAGGTATACGAAGGATAATACGAGGAATAAGAATAAGAGGGGAAAAAGGAATGGATAAAGGGGGTGGACGACGGGGGCCCCGGGGGGAGGGGCGGATGGGGTAGAAAAGTCCTCGCAGAGACACTTCACGTTTCAACGTCCTCCGTTCGTCTACTTGTTCTGTTATTGTTGTTATAGTTAACGTTTAACCCTCACCTCCTCTACCTTCCAATGGAAATCTCATGTCCATTTATTAATCGTCCAATTGTCGTTTTCCTTCTTCTCGCCGTCGTCGTTTTTATCGTCGTTTTTCCTTCTCTTTTTCCTTTTGTTTATTATCGGCGTACCTTCCTAAAGGTATCTCTTTCTCCTCCTCCTCCTCCCCCACCTCCTCTTCCTCCAGCTTCACACCAACTCTTCCATACGTAGGAGAGCAACGAAAACAATAACACTTGTTTTGTCCGACGAACGATTTCTCTTTCTCTACGTCCGTCCAGTAACGAAATCTATTCTCTATCTCTCTCTCTCTCTCTCTCTCTCTCTCTTTCTCTTTCTCTTTCTTTCTTTCTCCTTATATACGTGTGCGCGTTTTGTTTACTTGTTCCGTTGTCGAACAATTTCGTCCGCTAACAATGTCGTTCAGATTGTCAACGTCAACAATGTTGTTGCCTCGCCGCCGCCGCCGCCGCTGCCGCAGCCGCAGCCGTCGCCGTCGCGACCGTCGTCGTCGTCGTCAACGTCGTCAACGTCGTCAACGTCGTCAACGTCGTCGTCGTCGTCGTTGTCTTCGTCTTGGTCTTCGTCTTCGTCTTCGTCTTCGTGATCGTTCTCGTACTCGTTTTCGTCGACCTCGTCTTCTTCTTCCTCGTCTTCGTCCTCTTCTTCTTCGTCGTTGTCGATGTCAACTAGTAATATACTCGTAACGGCTCGTGTCCCTCATGTTCCTCGATCGCGTTTTCCGCAGTCTCTCGCTCGCGAGAAAATACGACACACCACCACATCAGTGACACGAGAGTGTGAGAGAGATGGATAGATAGATAGATAGATAGATAGATAGATAGATAGATAGTTAGATAGATAGACAGGTAAATAGATAGAGAAAGAGATAGATAGATAGATAAATAGATAGAGGGGGGGAGAGAGAGAGAGAGAGAACGAGTCTCTCTCTCTCTTAGCTCGCTTCTTCGTACACAACGAAAATAATACTTGTATAATACTTTCGTGATAAATCGAGACAGATAGATAAATAGACGGACAGACGGACAGATAGTTAGATTGATAGACAGACAGACAGACAGATACAGAGAGAGAGAGAGAGAGAGAGAGAGAGAGGGAGAGAGAGAGAGAGAGAGAAACGGTCTCACACAACGAACGTGACCGGAGTGTGGAGAAGGAAGACGACTGACCGAAAACGATCCGCAGGTGTCGAGACGCGTCGAGGTGTCGGCGGCACCTCTTCCGCCGCACTCGCGAGCGCGGTAACACCACTTACTAACTACTACTACTATATTACTACTTCTACTACTTCTTCTACTACTACACAACAGCTGCTGTTACTATTGCTGCGACTCTCTCTCTCTCTCACTCTCTCTCTCTCTCTCTCTCTCTCGTTCTCTTTCTCTCTCCTTCTTTCTCTTTTTCTCTATTTTTCTCCAACAGTCTCGTTATTCCTTTCCTTCCTCTTCTCTTTTCCTTCCTTCACCTTCCTCCCTGTCTATCGTACGGAACTTAACTTTTATCCTCGTAACAACAAACGTCAAATAAGATCACACCGAATTTCACTCGTTCCCTCGATCAAACAACAAAATCCATTCTCCTTTTAAATATCCCTTAACCTCCACTTGTTCTTCCTCTTCCCCTTTTTCCTTCCTCTTTCACTTCTCTCTTCTCGTCGTTGTAGTACCCGTTGAAAAAAAAAAAATTGCAATCCCTCACTCGCGATAATTCCTTACGTTCTCCTACTCCTACTCCTTCTCCTTCTCCTCCTCCTTCGACGTTCTTTTCTCTCTTCCCTTCTTTCGAGTCGTTTTTCAAAAAAAAAATCTTCGACCGAGGGTAATTATTAAATGTACCGGGGGAGGGGGTGAGGGGCTATTGGCGGTGGCGGTGGCGGTGGTGATGGTGTTGATGATGATGGTCGTGACGACACTGGGGGGAGGGCGGGAGAAAAAAAGAAGCGTGTTTTTAACGATATTGAATTAAATTTTGTTCGCCGCGATTTATTTCTGCGACACGATCGCGCGATATGACGACGGGCACGAGGTTGGATACTTGTGGTTGGCTGATGCCGGCGGCGTGGACCAGAGCGACGATGGTCCAGCATGGGTCGTATCTCTGAGTGGACTGTGCCGGACGGTGCGCCGTCGTCGTCGTGCCGTACGGGACCTGGTGTGTCTCGGGCACTGCGCTCGCTTCGGACGCGCTCGGTTCGGCTCGGCACGGCGCCGAGCCGCCGGACACCCCACGCGCTCGCTCTCGGGGTAGTTTTCACCCCTCGTGGTGGGGGTAACTATAACTCCCCTCTCTCTTTCTCTCTCTCTCTCTCTCTCTCTCTCTCTCGCTTTCTATCTCTCTCTTTCTCTCTCTCTCTTTGACTCTCTATCCCCTCTTTCTCTATCTATCTCTCTCTCTCTCTCTTACTCTCGGTATAACCATCTCTTTCTACTCCCCACTTTTAGATACTATCTCCCTCTTCCTTTCTCTCTCTCTCTCTCTCTCTCTCTCTCTCTCGCTCTCTCGCTCGCTCGCTCGTTCGCTCACTCCCACTCGTGCTAACATTACACGCTTCGTACACATGCGCGAACGTTTACGTTCTCCGTATAGTATGTGTGCCCGTATGCGTTTGTATTAGTCGTACACTCGATCTGTCTGTCTCTATCTCTCTCTCTCTCTCTCTCTCTCTCTCTCTCTCTTTCTCACACTCAATCCAGATGCGTACAAGAGATGGACACTTTCGAAAAATGTTCTTTTCAATGTCTTCAAAGTCAAATTTTTGTTTTTAAAATATTCCTCGTATACTTATCCACACACACATGTATATATATATATATATATATATATATATATATATATATATATATATACACATATGCAGGTATATGAGTACTCGTTCTCGCGTATCTCTACGTGTACGTATCTATATAATAGATTATTTTTGATGTTGTTAGAAATCATGAACCCAATGAACGATTATATAATTCGAGCAACGTGCAGCATCCGTCTTTCGCTCGTAGATTTATGGACCGATCGTGCGATTAACTATGCACGCTCTCGTCGTAGTCATCGTCGTCGTCGTCGTCCTCGTCGTCGTCCTCGTCGTCCTCATCCCCGTCGTCGTAGTATTCGTCGTCTCTTCTTAAACTTCCCGTAAACACGTACCGTCGGAATCGTAGAGAAAGTGGAGTAGAGGAGCAAACCCGAAGGAGGTACCTGCTCTCTCACATTAATTATTCCTACTTGGGTAAAACAGCGAGCGAGTGAGCACGACGAGTTAACGATCGATAACGACGTTCCGCGATCATCGAGATCCCATTTCTTCTTTCAATTTCCCGCGATCCCTCTTTTCTGCCCTTTTTTCTCTCTTTTCTTTTCTTTTTTTTTTGACTTCTTCCTTCTCTCCTCCCATTTCTTTTCTTTTCTTTTTTTTCTTATTATTCTTTTCTACAAACGTTCCCGAAGGAACTGGTAATCATCGTTCGAAACGATTTTCACGTATTCCTCTCGTCCGAAAGATATAAAATTTTGTTTTTTTTCAAAGTAAGAGAGAGAGAGAGAGAGCCTGGAAAATATTTCCTTTTTTCTCTTCCTCTTCTTCCTCCTCCTCCACCTCTGCTTCTCATGGCAAGAAAATCTTGTTTGGAAGTGTCCATCGTCCAAAATTGACCGTGCGTGCGCTTCCAAGTGACTTTTCAAAACTCTCAGAAATTATCTCCATCTTTCTCTCACTCCCTCTCTCTCTCTCTCTCTCACTCTTCCTTTCGTTCTCTCTTTCTATTTTAAGGGTTTCTGGATAGCATTTCCTAGACCCTTCGTAGTATCTACTTGGAGCAATCTAGGAAAGGACAACGACGTTGGGCATTTTAAAAAGATCTAGTACGTGCCTTTGTTTCGGTGGATAGGATTAACGCGGGAATCGAAAAGTCCACTTCGTTTCTCTTCTCTCTATCTCTTTCTCTCTCTCTGTCTCTCTTACTCTCTTACACTCTTTCTCTTTCTTTCACATCGTACTAGTCGTCTCAATGGAAGAATCGTTGTAACTGGCATTCATCGATATAAATACATATACATACATATATTTATAAGTGCACGTGATGTGTATGTTCATACATATATATGTACGTACATACATATACACACACACACACACACACATATATATATACATATGTATATAGGTATATCTATATTGTTCGTAGATCGGGCAGCATTGAAAATGCGGCAAACGTTCGATCCTTCGATAGTCGATAGAAAGGACCTAGGAGCCACGGTCTTTTCAAAAGGGCAATGGAAGCGCGGCACGCGACTTCTAGCGCGAATTTAAACTCGGCAAAGTGTTTCGCGGTCGAAGGTTAATCCGTATTCTTTACGGTCGTCGCTCGCGTAAACTTTAGTTTCTTTGAGACCACTCGTCGTTTCTCCGGTTCATTTTCATCTATGATATACAACGACCTACGTATTCAAGCATACGTTTCGGGATATTATAGAAATATTCCGAATAGATATAATTTTAATACGACGGTATAACGAGGAGAAAACAAATATATTAATATCGTTATCGTATCCATATTATAAACAATGATAATGTATATATATATATATATTTTTTTTTTGTTTAATATTTAAAAATTACAAACGAATGTATATGTATAATATATACATATATGTGTGTGTGTGTGTATATATATAAATTATAGACTAACATGAAATTGCTGAAAGGAAATGTTTAATAATATACAAAACGTAATATGAAATGAAATGTATTATAAAAGAAAAGAAAAGAAAATAAAAGAACAATAACGAACGCTCATTCGCGATCTACTTTTGCTAACTGGTAGATTTTCAAGGAGCGTCTCCGTTGATCTTATCGTTAACTTGGAATGCATAAGTTATCAAGGTGTTTATTAGGAGCAAGCACGCTTCCAAGAGGAGGATAGTCCAGGTATAGAGGAGAAAGAAGTGGGAGAAGGAGAAGGAGAAATTCCAAGTGCATCGTAGAAGAGAGTCCGTATCCTTAGAAAACGCAACGATCCGTTGACCCGTGTGAGAAACTCCCACATTCATTATCCAGCGAGGCCACCGTTGTCTTTCTCGTTCGTTCGGCTCGCAAGTTCATACACATTTTTACATTACTTTAAACTCTCGCACCTTAATATTTAGTTTCTACGATTCTTTATATCAAAGAAATTTCTTTTATATATTTATATATCTATACATATTTATATATAGATACGTGTACACGTATACATTAACAACGAACATTATCGGGGACTAATTCGATTAGGTCGATTAAGAAATTAATTAAAATTTT
>OU427006.1:3594613-3609613 GCA_911387935.1 Dolichovespula saxonica | reverse complement strand
GTTTAAATTGACGAAGGGAAACGTTATGATGAAAATTTTATACGTTTCTTTTTTCTTTTTCTTTTTCTTTTTTTTTTTTTTTTTTTTTTTTGAACGAAATCGAACGTAGAAATTATAAATTCGGTTTGCTCGCGGTAAAAGATCCGAGAGAAAGCAGAGGGAACTTTTCTTGACCGTCGCACGTGGCCAGTCAGAAATAAGTACAGTCTAAAAAAGAAGAAAAAGAAGAACAAGAAGAAGATGTAGAATAAGAATAAGAAGAAAAAGAAGAAGTAGTTGAAGTTGAAGTTGAAGTATAAGAAGCAAAAGAAAAAGAAAAAGAAGTAGAAGAAGAAGACAAGATGACGATGACGATGATGACGATGATGGCGATGATGATGATGACGATGATGACGATGATGACGATGATGACGACTACGACGACGAAGAAGCCAACGACGACGACGAAGAAGACTACGACGACGATGACGACGACGGACGAAACAGTCGTTCCCGTCCCACCCCCTCTCATACTCCCCCGTTTCCCTCTGGCTCCCCCAACACCCATCCCACCCCACCCCGCCTCCCGTCTCATCTGAGAATTTCACGAGTTCTTCCGAAAGGGAGGCTATGCATTTTTCGGGAGTTTAAAAATAGTCGATCGCTGTACGACTAACTGGCCAGAGGTCAGTAACTCTTGGGCGCGAGAGGCGAACGGTTTAAAAATAGCTCGCAAAACGGAAAAAAATAATTTGCCTCCCTCTGCCCAAATCTCTCTGTTCGAAGAAAGAGAGAGAGAGAGAGAGAGAGAGAGAGAGAGAGAGAGAGAGAGAGAGAGTAAGCGAGGGAAATTCCACGTAGCCCGACGACAACGAACACGAGGAGGATCTAATTTCTTCGATTTTATTCTTCGGTATTTCTCGAATTTTTCGCTTTGTTCATTTAATCTTGCCTTTTCATCTCTTTTACTTATTGCTGTTGTCGTTTACCTATCTTTCGTTCGTATTTAATAATAACAACTTTTAATTTTTGTTCCTTTCTTCGATCTTTTTTTTTTTTTTTTTTTCTATAACTCACTCTACGTATTTTCTCTATTCAGGTATATCCTTATTTATTCTATATATTCTATATATTCCATATGTCCTTTTATGTGTATATCTATATTAATTCTTAATTTTTGATGTTTATCTTTCCTATTTCTTTTTTTTTTTTTTTTTTAATCTATCTCTCTCGATAATAAAAATCCATTTCATTGGAAAAATATATATTCTCACTCTCTCTCTCTCTCTATCTATCTATCTATCTAACTATCTATATCTCTTTCTCTTTCTCTCTCACTGTCTGTCTCTCTTTCTCCCGAGGATTTTGAGTTAGATTTTAGAAAATGGGTGGGACGTTGTCCGGCTTACCATTGAGAAAAGTCGTCGTCCTTTTCTTCGGATTACCTCAAAGATTTTTGGGACCGATCGCGAGGTCCGAATTTGTCGAGTCAGTTCCGTAAGATTTTTCACGGTGCCTCGAATCGCCCCTTTTGTAGGAGTGGGGAAATAGGGTAGGGGGAGAGGGAGGGAGGGAGGGAGGGAGTGCCAACGGACATAGAGAAACTGGCGCTGGCCCGGTTGTCATATTTACCTATGATGAACGATTTATCCGACGGACGTAAAAGGAGCGCGAAGTTAGGACACGACAAACGGCATTTCGTAGAGGATGACGAACGCGTTTTTCATTCAAAATCGAAAAAGCGCAAGAACTCGCAACCCGAGTTCTCGGTCCGCATTACGGCAAATTCTAGTCGATCCCAAATGATTATGTTTCGTTCGGCCGCATCGTTGGGTCCAATTTTCGACGGGGCCTGACCAAATCTTTTTCTATATCTTTCTATCTCTCTCTCTCACACACACACACACACACACACGTATACGCACGTATTCTCTTTCTCTTTCTCTCTCTCTTTTTTTTTGCTCTTATAATAGATCGACAGCTGTGTTGCAAAATCTTTGACTTTTATTATCTATGATAATGCCTGCCAACGATCCGGATATGAAAAAGAAAGAGGAGAGAAAAAAGAAGAGAAAAAAAGAGGCTATCAAAACTGATGATTATAGATATAATGTGTGTGTATATATATATATATATATATATATATATATATATATATATATATATATATATATAAGAAAAGACGTCCGGACGGTAAGAGATAGAGGGAGAGGTTAAAGAATCTTTTGTAAAATTTTTAGTGAGATCTCGCGGGAGGAGGGAAATGGAAGAAGAAAAATAACGAAAAGAAAGAAGCAAAAAGGAGAGAATGAAAAGTAAGTCTCGAAAATCTTGTAGACAATCGTCTTCTCGTCGTTGGATTGATCTCCTTTTCCTTTCTTTTTCTTTTTTTTTTTTTTTTTTCTTAACTTTTATCCAGCTTCTTTCTTCTTCCTCCTACGCTCCAGGGTGTCCAGAAAATAAGAGATAAAAAAAAAATCAAGAAAAAATCAAAAGGAAAGAGAAAGAAGAAGAAGAGTAGGGTGAACATATATATATATATATATAGGGTGAACATATATATATACATATATAGTGTTGGACCGAATCCGACAAATCGGCCGAGATAAATTTGGAGATTTCGTGAAGGAGCTAGTATTCTCCATCGTCGTCTTGTTCCCCCGTTAAGGGGAAGAAAAAGACGGGGTGTTGTTGTGAGAAGGTGGTGGCGGGAAGGGGGGAGGGAACGGCAAGACTGTAAGGGAAGGAAAGAGAAGGGCGAAGAGTGGGGGAGGGTGACGAGGAGGAGGAGGAGGAGGAGGAGGAGGAGAAGGAAGAAACAGCAGCAGCAACGGCTACAGAAGCGGTAACAGCCGTGAGGAGATTTTTCGGTAGCTCGAAAGCCACGAACCGAAAAGTTCCGAGCGCTTTAATCGTTTTACGAAAGAATGAACGAGACAGACAGAGAGAGAGAGAGAGAGAGAGAGAGGATTGGTACGCAGTAGTAGAAAAAAAAAGAGTAAAGAATAGAAAAGATCTCGTGGAGTTGCGTCCTTTTAAAACGTGAACGCAATAATGCGTCCGACCATCGTGCGAATGTATATATATATATATAGGTTATACACGTTAATGTGTGTACATGGATACACACATACTTAGGTATATATAAAACGGATATATATCGGGCCCAAGGAAAGTACGTGGACCTTGCGAAATTTTCGTTTACACAGCCGTAGTAACATAACCGTACACGTTCTTCTCTCCGGTTTTAGCCCGTATATATCAAAAGTTTAATTGAATTTTCGACCGTGGTCCTGGTAGACGAGAAAGATAGAGATTAGGATCGTTTTCCTTTCCCCTACCCCCTCTCCCCTTCGTCCTTTCTTCCTTCTCATCTTCCGTAACACAATCATTATCTTTCTTCGTCTCTTGGGAACAGATTGTACGAGTACAAACGATCTCTCTCTCTCTCTCTCTCTCTCTCTCTCATTATCCATCGTATAGTTTAAATACATTATTATTTTATGTGGCGACAGGAGAAAGAATATGTTCCCTTCCATTTATATCGTTTTAAATATTATTTATATATGTATACCCGTACGCGTAAGAGATACATACATTTAAACATATCTATCTGTATGTATACATTTAAACATATCTATATGTATGTGTGTGTGTGCGTGTGTGTGTGCGTGTGTGTGTAAATTTACCGTATTACGTTATACATGAGAAACTAACGTTTTAAATCTACGAATTGGTTGGCATCGATCGATAGAAGAATAAACGTCGATAGTTACGATCTTCCTCCTTCTATCGTCCAAGATACTCGAACGGGGAATTTGCATAATTGCATGGTATATAAGGTACCCTTAGGTAATGAGGGTCAGATCGAATTTATCTCATTGGCCCTCACCTGTCCTCGGTACAATATGCGGGTCTAGTTGAGGCAACTGACCACCTGTACAGTCTTGGCAATAAAGGGATCACGAGGAAAAAAAAATGAAATGGTTCTTCGTAACGACAGGGGACTTTGTCTTCCGTATTTTAATCTTTTTTCTTTTCCCTTTTGTTTTCTTTCTTTCTTTTTTCATTCATCTTTTTTCATCTCTCTCTCTCTCTCTCTCTCTCTCTTCCTCGTCTTTTTTCTTCTCTCGCTTCTTTTTCTTCATTCATTTTTTTACTTTTATCTTTTTTCGATCTTTTTTTTTTCCTCTTTCTTCTTCTCCTCCTCCTTCTCTTCTTCTTCTTCTTTTTCTCTTTCTTTTTTTTTTTCGAACTCGTACGATCGTAATAAAATCGTTTGTAGGTTCGATCAAGAAACATCATCTTCCGTGTTGTTTAATATTTTACACGTAGGTGCTTCGTGTCGAGGAGACGACACGTCGGTTATGGTCGCGAGACAATGGAAAAGCCATAACTTTCTCCGTTGGTAGTCGTTATATCCCGCCGAGAGAAATGTGGATGTCTTCTCTCGGTGGACGCGCCTAAAAATATAGGGATTCCTCTTACGGTGGTCAATGGTAGGAGAAGGTTTATAATATTAACACGTAACGCAAAGCGATCCGATCCGATCCGATCCGATACGATACGATCCTATACGATACGAATCGATCCGAACGAATTTTATAAATAACACCGTTGTTATATAAATATTTATGATGTATATTTATATATATATACGTATATATGTATATCTATATTTATTTATATATATTTATATTTATTTATATATATATATATATATTATTATATATATTTATATTTATTTATATATATATATTATATATATTTATTATTATATATATATTTATATTTATTTATACATATATATATTATTTTGTTTAAATATTTTCAATATTACACAAATGTTACACAAATATTCTTTATTATTACGAATAACGTCGATATGTCCCCAGTTCGTACAATTATATTCACTCGTTGAAACGATAACACGTACGATCAAACAAGTGGACGATCAATTTTCGTACATCTCAAGATTAAATTTATCGTTGCCACGAAATACGTCGCCTCTTCTCTTCTTCTTCTTCTTCTTTTTTTCTTTTTTTTTTTTTTTTTCAACATCGACGCGATATTTCTTACGAGATCTTAGAAAACAAATTACAGAAGAAAGAAGATCGATCGATCGCGCGCGCGGGCTCGCGCGTACGTACGTGTGGTGATCGAGTCGGTAGCAAAAAACCGAAAAAGAAAAAGAGAAATGAAAAAGGCGAAGAAAAAGAAAAAAAAAAAATAAAAAAAAAAGAAAAATTGGAACGAAATTCAAGGAGGTCTGCACCGTTAAGTTTTCTAATCAGAAAATTGAATCGTCGTCGACCGTCTTGTTACCCTCTCCCGCCCACCACCCCACCCCTCCCGCCACACTTCCATCATTCCTCATTTCTCGTTCCCTCTCTCTTTTCTTTTCCTTCCTTCCTTTCTTTCTTTATCTTCAATTTTTTTTTTTTCGATCTTGTTTCTCTTCTTTTCTTTATTTCTCTTCTTTTTTTATTCGATCTCGGACTGTACAACCCGCATGACGTCGTTGTGACACGCGCGGAGGAGGTCGAGAACGGGTCCCCGGAATGCGCGCGCGCGCGCGCTCGCCCGTCTCTTTTTCGTCCTCGTCCTCGTCCTCGTCCTCGTCGTCCTCGTCGTCGTCGTCGTTGTCATCATCATCATCATCGTCGTCGTCGTCGCCGTCGTCGTTGTCGTCGTTGTTCCCGGCTGTTTGGAAAGAGCCAAGGCTACAATGGGGGACACATGTCAAAACAATTGGCACGCAGGTGTATCGAATTTACCGAAGAAACGATGAGAGAGGTGTCAACCAAACGGTACCCAAAAGAGAAGAGAAGAGGAGAGAATCGTTTATGGTTGCGTCACCGAGGCCGTTACTTCGTCATCGATATCATATGAATTTGTCTTTTCTTTTCTTCTCTCTTCTTCTTTTTCTTTCATTTTCTCTCTCTCTCTCTCTCTCTCTCTCTCTCTCTCTCTCTGTCTCTCTCTCGTTTTATTTCATTCCTTTCTCGTTTTCCTTTTCGACGCCTACTTATCTAAATTCCTATTAAATCGTTAAAGTATTATAATATACTCGCGAATATATGCATTTACGTGCGTATGTATTTATATGTAAGTGCGTGTTTACGTGTAACGGTATTTATGCGCATATGTGCGTACGTACGTAAGAAAATGTATGTATTGTACGTACGTACGTGCGTAAATATATTTATGTAAGGAAAAATGACGTAGATTAATGAACGAAATTTTCTTAGGCCCTCCCTCCCTCCCTCCCACCTTCTTTCACACCCGTTCCCTCCTCTCCTTATCGCCCCCCCCCCCCCCCCGCCTAGCCAACCTTCCTTTCGTCTCGGATGGATATATTTTAAATGTAATCGTCGAGTAAAGTTACGATTATCGTACCTCTTGCATTGTACATGCACTTACTTATTCTGCACGAGCTATCGGCTCACGTTTGCGTTGTATATACGTCTTTGGTAATTTTGTGTAGGTATATGCATGCGTGTGTGTGTATTTGTGTTTTTGTGCATTTGTGTATTTGTGTGCGTTATATTGCAGCAAGCAGAGGAAACAGAGGCTCGTAGCCTTCCCTCCGAGTTGTTGAAAGTAAGAGAAACGAAGAAAGAGGAAGAAAGGGAAGAGAAAGGTAGATGGTAAATCTCGTACAAGTGTTGGAGCAATAAGAAGGAAAGAAGAATAAGAAGAAGTAGGATAGATAGATAGTAACATAGATGAGTGAATAGAGAAAGAGAAGGAGAGAATGAAAGAGAGAGAGAGAGAGAGAGAGAGAGAGAGAGAGAGAGAGAGAGAGAGAGATAAATATAATATAAAATAATACATTTATTTATCCAATTAACATATGTATATGTGTATATATGTATATATATATACACGTTTTGTAATAACACTGATCGATACGGAGTTGTAAAAAAAAGAAAGGATATATAAATGGAGAATAATATGTATGAATGAGCGAAGAAAAAAAAAAAAAGGAAAAAGGACGGATATATAGAGATAAACGTAAAAATAAAATGATTCGTTTATTTGTCCGATTAACGTATGTACATATGTATGTATAAAGATTTTGTAATAATACTGATCGATACGGAGTTGTAAAAAAAAAAAAAAAGGTTAGATAGATAGATAGATAGACGGATGGAGAATAATATGTATGAATGAGGAAAAAAGAAAAAGGAAAAAGGATGGTGAGATAGAGACGAACGTAAAATAAAATAATTCATTTATTTGTTCGATTAACGTACACGCATACAGGCCTGTACATACAACACACACACACACACACACAAACACATATACACATACGTTTTATAATAATGTCGATCGATGATAGAGATGACAAAAGAAAGAAACAGAGATAGATCAAAACCAAACGATAAGAAAATATAAACAAACATACAGACGGAGAATTCGGCGAATTCATACAGAGTAAGAGAGAAGGAGAAAGAGAGAGAGAGAGAGAGAGAGAGATAGAAAATTAGAGAAAATATAAGAACGAAATTCCACGATCCTCAACCTTAGTCTTTAGTTTGGAGAACGTTGGCGATGTCGTCGAAAGACGAAGAAGTAGAATAAGAAGGAGAGGAGGAGGAGGAGGAGAAGTAGTAAGCAAGAGAAGGATGAGGATGAAGAGGAGGAGGAGGAGGAGAAGGAGGAAGAGGAGATGGCGGTGGATGAGGTGTCGAGGGAACAGAGGGGAGAAAAATGACAATCATCGTCATTTTAATAATATGCAAAGGTATATAGTCGACTTCCACGCCGGGCAAGTGTGGCCACAATAGCGTTATATAATGACAAAGACACGTCGGGTCGGCTGGGATACCTTTCGCTCGACAAAAGGCGCGGCGTTAGGGTCATCCTACCGGACCGGAACATGTTTTGTCCGGCATGCAAGCTCGATGCCTGCGGACAAATGTCACCGATAATGTCTCCTCCGCTCGGCCCGTGCTCCGAAAGTCAAAATAACGCGTCGAAAATATCCTCAAGCATTCTCTTTTTCTTTCTCTTTCTCTCTCTCTCTCCCTCTCTCTCTCTCTCTCTCTCTCTCTCTCTCTCTCTCTCTCTGTCCGTCTGTCTGTCTCGCTCTCTTCGACCGCTAACACAGAAGCTACCCAAAGAATTCGAAATATGAGCCGTTTATTTTGAAAGTGGCCTAACTCCGTTTTTCAATTTTTTGCCGGTCACCATGGTTACATGAACAATTTCATGTCATATATCAGCGAAGCATTTCAGGGTGCTCATGTTCCGAACAAATTCGCTATATTTTTTACACATAAGTTTTCATAATCACTTCACTAACTGAACCGTGTAGTTTGAAAGTGGCCTAACTCCATTTCTACTTACATCAAGATATTTGCTATTGATAATGTCGGAAAGCAGTGATGATGGTAATTTCAATTAATTAATATTTACAAGTTAACCCCATTTTTTGGACAATTGCGTTAGTTGAAGAATCTGTAGGTTTAATTAATATAAAACTTAAAATTTAATATTAAATTTTAGAAATTATTTCACCCATGGGGAAAAACAGAACAAGACTATTTAGTTCAGATAGTGAAGAAGAAATAGTAACTAATAACCTAAACCTAAATCGAAAAAGAAACAGAATTATACAACAATATTCGTCTTCAGAGGATGAAGATCCGAATAATAATGGAGAAAAGACTGATGCATCATACATCCAAAAAGTGCGGAAGATTAAACGGAATTCAGGAAAAAGATATTGCACTCAAACCGGAAATATTGTTCCCGAAAAAATTTTCGAAAACAAAGATTGTGGTTGTCGGAACGCTTGCACAAAAAATTTCAATGTAGAAGAAAGAAAGAATATTTTTGAGAAGTTTTGGGGTTTGGCAGATTTTAATAAACAAAATGTACTACTTCACGAAGCTGTTGAGCGCAAAATTGTGGAACGAAGACGTCCAACAAACGGAAAAGGTTCTCCAAGAAATTATAGTTTTAGATATTTGTTAACTTCTAGAAACGGAAAAATTCCTGTCTGTAAAAAATTCTTTTTGGATACTTTTAAAGTAAGCGAAGGACGCTTAAAACGAGTACTAAACTCTGTAAATGTGGGCAATGATTTACGAGGGAGGATGGTCGGATCTTCAAGACAATTATCCGACGAAGGGAAAAAGCACGTTCAAAACCATATTAAAAGTTTCCCTAATTTTGAATCCCATTATACCAGATCTCATAATCCTAATAGAAAATATCTACATCCTAATCTAACTCTCAGGAAAATGTTTAATTTATATGAGCTTTATTGCGAGGAAAATGGAATAAAAGCCGTTAATGAGTGGACTTATAGGAAAATATTTAAAAAAGATTTTGATTTACATTTCCACCAACCGCGTAAAGATACATGCCAGAAATGCGACTTATTAAACATCAAAATTAAAGCGTCGAATAATGATGATGAAAAGAATAAACCGGGGTAGACCAAGAAAATTCGAAAATATTGTATTGACACCATTGTATAATAATATTAGACAAATTACAACAGCAAAATTTAAAGACATGATTGACCTATTGCGATACATACCACCAGAACATCATGACTACTTCAAATCCCTTTCACACGCACAAAATGTAGACGAATAGTAAATTGTTTTGTAATAAATTTATGTTTGTAATTTTTTATGTTCTGTAATTAAAAAATGTTTTGAATCGCATAAATTATGTTTCTGAAGTGTTTTCAACATATGTAAAATAAATTCAGTATTGTTTTTTTTCAATTTGAAACATCTTACATTATGTTGAATGGACTTGGGCATCTTCAAATTTAAAAATGAATCTGGTTGTTAATTTTGAAAGTGGCCCAACTCCATTCTTGATAAGAAAACGCACGTTATTCACTTAATAATTGCCACTATTTTAACAGGAACTATAATTTCAACATCTTTAGATGCGCTTAAGCAGTATGACTCATTAGTATCCTATACGTATATTTTTAAATTCATTGAAACGCAAAAATTTAAATATCTCGATTTTAAGAAAAATGGAGTTAGGCCACTTTCAAAATAAGCGGCTCATATTCATCGTTTCGATGACTACAACGTTCTTTACTTCTTCTTTATTCTGCACAATCTTTTTTATCATAATTCCTGTTGAATCTTATATATATATATATATATATATATATATATATATATATATATATATATATATAAGTATGTAAGTACGTAAATATGTATCTGGTCTATCTTTATTATTCCAATATTCACGTGATAGACGCGTGTATAAATCTACAATTTTTTTTAACCACGTTTTCATCGATGTATATATATATATATATATATATATATTTTTTTTTTTTTTAATGCATCGTTAATAACGTGCTCGTAATACGCTCGTGTATCCTGATAAATGTTTCGAATATATTCTATAAGTGTAATCATGGGATCATTATAAGCGTCAATCAAGTTACGTTGGTACGTGCTCGTCGATCATTAAAAACCCTTCGAACATATTCGCACACTCGTACAACGTAATAATCGTAGGATCTTTCAAACGCCACGTTCAAACTAAAGTCCCTATTGTCGTGTACTTTTTATAAATTAATATATATATATATATATAAATAAAAAGAAGAAGAGGTAGAAGAATTAAAAAGGATTATTAGCGAGTACGCAAGTACTCGTGTATTTTTGTAGAACTATTAGAATATATATATATATTTTTTTTATATACACGTAAATCGTACATATATTTATACATGCACACATAAACACACATATATATATATATATATATTACAGTACATAAATAATTCATAATAAATAAAAGGAACGAGTATAATACTTAATACCGGGTACGTAGGTACTACCAAAGCAGACGTTTGGTTTGGTAAGTGTTAAATAATGTATCCATATACACAGTGTGTGTTGATACGTACGTACACATCATACACCCGATCCGCGTCGGGTCGCGAGCTACATTATGAACGACTCGGTTTACGTTTTCCGTTAATTATTCGCCCACCTGAGTCTCCATTGTCTCGTATAAAATTTTTAGGCAGGAAGTGTCTGGACCTGAAGCAACCAACGACGACTTCGTCCTCGTCGTTGTCGTCGCCGTCGTCGTCGTCTTCGTCGTCGCCGTCCCCGTCGTTTCTATTACGAAATAGCATTGTTACGTCGTTATTAGCCTTTGTCCTTACGACTATCTCTTCTATTAAGTAGAATGAAAAGAGATAGAGAGAGAAAGAGAGATAGAGAAAGAGAGAGAGAGAGAGAGAGAGAGATAGAGAGAAGAAGAAAACGACGACTCACGATCTATTTCCAAATAATCTGAGATTTTGCATTTGAAACGAAGATTGCCGAAAAGAGACAGAGTGACAGAGAGAGTGTGTGTGAGAGAGAGAGAGAGAGAGAGAGAGAGAGACACGTACGAGCAAAAAGAGAGACACAGCCAGCACGCACTTTTACATGCTACGTAACGTCGATTCACACCCACCAATCGGAATGCGCATCGGGCCGAACAAAAGAGAGGCAAACGCGGCGTCAGTGAGACCTCTTGTTACAAGATATACAGGCACACGAGTACGCGTTTACAAAATATACCTCGTGTCTTTCGGTACTTGTCCTAACTTCGCGTTCACGAATTTTAATCGGACGTATCGTTTATTATTATATACGATTTGAAGAAATATATATATATATATATATATAAAACGCACAACTTCTAGTTCGATTTATGTCCCGGACTAATTTGATGGATCTCCAAAATTTCATCGTAACACCTCCCTGATAATTTCTATCTTTTTTATTCTCTTTCCTTTTCTCTCTCTTTTTCTGTATTTTTTTTCCTGTCTCTTTCTCGTTATCACAACGACGAATTAGATTTGATCACATGTACAAATAACAGGGACGAGATCAAGACTATATACATATATATATATATATATGTATGTATGTATGTATGTATGTAGATATGTATATATATATCTCTATGCTTACGTACGAATAACTTAAACTATCGAATTCATTCGCGCATTAGCGATCGCTTAGTTATCGTTAATCTTCTTCTTAATGGTAATTAGGATTGTTATTAGCAATTCGTAGTTCTCTCTTCCCCCCTCCCGCCCCATTAAACGGCGACGTTCTTAAACCGTGTATGCATATAGACGATTAATAGGGAATAGAAAGAGGGAAGAGAAGACGCGATTATCCTTATACATGATTATTGCCTGATCTTTCACGATCGATTTCTTTGTGTGTACGTGTGTGTGTGTGTGTGTGTGTTTGCGTTCACGAAGGTGTATAGTTATGTGGTATATCAACGTATGTATTTAATTTGAACGTATTACGAAGTGGGTATATCCGAGGAGACATCGTTTGGCCCCTATGACTCGTCATCTCTCTCTCACTCATTTTCTATTTATTTCGTTTCTCTCTCTCTCTCTCTTGCTCTCTTTCCTTCGCTATGCTCTTATATTCAAATCAGCACCGACTAGTTAAGCCGAGATCTTTAACGGTAAAACATCGAATGAAACGATTCGACCGAAATCGGATGATAAAAATTTGTCTCCTTTACTACGGCCCCTTATCGTAACGTTTAAAACTTATCTCTTAACGCGAAGAAAGAAGGAAAGAAAGGAAGGAAGGAAGGAAGGAAGGAAGGAAGAAGGAAAGAAAGATAATAGCAAAAAAAAAAAGAATTAATATCCCTTTCGTAAAAATTAGCCCCTCGTTTCAAAATGAAATTTGAATAATGATACTCTTCGGCGAATGACGAATATATGAATGAAGGGTAAAAAAAAAAACAGGAAAAAAGTAAAAAGAGAGGGAGAGAGAGAGAGAGAAAGAAAGCAAAAACAAAAAGAAGAAGAGGAATAATAATAATAATAAGAAGAAGAAGAGGGTGTAGTCGAAAAGTATCGGTCAGAAAGAAAGAAAGAAAGGGAAAGAAGAAAAAAGAATAGGGGTTTACGATATTGTCGAGACGTTTCTCGAGGAGTGAATCTACTTAAAAAAGAGAGAGAGAGAGAGAGAGAGAGAGAGAAAAAATTTGGACAATACTTTCTCGCCCAAGCGAGAACATTTAAATGTATGTATTCATACGCTCCGTGTATTGCTTTGACGAGAGGTGTGGTCAAAATTATTCAAACTGACCCGGACTCCTTTTTTTTTTCTATTCTTTCTTTCTTTCTGTCTTTCTTTCCTTTTTATTTTTTTTTTCCTTCTTCTTCTTGCTCCGGGACACTTTCTAGCAGTGTGGTGCGCGACGCTGCACCCACGTACTCCTTTATTCCTCTTTTCCACTCTTTACCCCTCCTCGTCCTTGTCTTTCTTCGAGCACGAGCCTCGTTCGTTCATTCTTTCTCTCTCTCTCTCTCTCTCTCTCTATCTCTCTATCTCTCTCCCTATCTCTCTCTCTATCTCTGTCTCTTTTTCTCATTCTCTCTCTCTTTCTCTCTTTAACCATTGTCCCATCAAGAGGGAACCGAATTCGAACGTCGATGACTTCAGACCTTTTCAATCGATGATGACGTAACGGCGTACCTAAGAAACTACCTAATTTTATCTTTTTCTTCGATCCTTTAGCCAAGGCCAGGCCCTATGCAGGAAGTACCATAGTATAATGTTCGCTGAGAAGACACCAACTGATTTGAATCGCCAATGAAGAGGACGGACCCAATGGAAAGAGAAAATAGGATAAAATACATACACACACACACACACACACACACACACACACATATATATATATATTTATATATACATACGTGTACGTATGTACGTATGTACACGTGTATACGTATCCTATGTATGTGTGTATATATAATAATATACATAGGTTATATACGAAGAGTATAAGGGGAGTGGTTGGACGAGACTACTAACCACCCACCGAAAAATTTTTCTGCCACATATCATGAATGGACAGGGTCAAAGCTGGAGTCTCTATGCTACGGCATGTATCTCTCTAACAGGCTCGACTATGACATATGGGTACCGCAAAAACCGCGCCAATACTGATCGATCGGACACGCTTTAACCAACCGACCAACCCTCGTAACACTTCCTCCTCCTTCTATCCTTCTATATTCGCCGATCTTTTACCGACTTTTTCCTTCTCATTCGTTATTTTTGGAAAATATCTAGGATAAACATTAACTTCCTTCTTAAGATGTTTTTCTTTCTCTTTTTTTTCTTTTCTTTCTTTTTTTTTTTTTTTTCTTAATTCCCCTTCCCTTCCCCGTTCGCACGAACGCTCGCACGTACACCGACGAAATATTTCTTTTTTTTTTTAATTCGTCTCATTCCACGAAATATGTAACCACAACGATGTAACCGAATCAAGGGATAAATAACGTCTTAAACGTTAAATAAAAACCCGTTTTCCTAGACCTCTTAAACTTTCTCTTTCGAATATTTGTTTGTTTGTTTTTCTTTTATCTTCTTTTTTTTTCTAATTTCATCGAAAAGCAACTCGAAGAAACAATATGGTTCAAGATAGGCTCGATCGATCTACGTGTGAACAATAACAACTTTCGACCCTTCGATCTCATCGCGTCCGATATATCGAAAGCTATAGAAGACTAACGTCTATAAAGGTTTCTATCTATCTCTATCTCTTTCCCCTCCCCTCTCTCTCTCTCTCTCTCTCTCTCTCTCTTCCGGCATCCTTCCAGTATAACGTTGGTCTTTTCACTCGGCAGCAGGCCTCCGCTCCGGGGCTTAGGCCGCATTCGCACGATCCTCGACGCTGGGCCACCTTCGGCACGACCTCTCTCGATGCACCTACGGCGAAGGTTTCGCTCGTCGTGTCGTAGGTGGTCGTCTCTCTGTCGATGATGGTGTTGTCCGTTCTAGCCACTGCACACGCACTACCACAAACGTAACATTAAGAATTCATCGCGGGGGAGAGAGAGAGAGAGAGAGAGGGAGGTGTTTCTTTCTTCGTGCGGTATAACAGTAGGTATATGTGTCTATAGAAATACACACACATATATATATATATATATACATACATATATAGATAGATATTTCTATACACACG
>OU427006.1:3574613-3592113 GCA_911387935.1 Dolichovespula saxonica | reverse complement strand
ATTGAGAGAGAGAGAGAGAGAGAGAGAGAGAGAGAGAGAAAATAGAGAAGAGAGAGCGTATAAAATGGGGTGAAAACTCGAATACTACGAAAGTGGTGAGTGTGGATTGGGTTAGGGGACGGGGGCAGGGAGGAGGGTAGGTCAGTTAAGGGGAAAAAAAAATGTGATCGATGATCGCTAACCAATCTCATGACTTTCTCGATAGAAAAAAAAAAAAAAAAAGAAAGGAAGAAAAAAAGAAAAAACTGGGTCACTACTCGAGCTCTCTTTATTTCGTTATTTCTTTCTGTCCTTTTTGTTTTCCTTTCCTCTCTCTCTCTCTCTCTCTTCTTTATTTTCCTCGCGCGTTTTTTCTCTCCCAATATATATATATATATATATATATATATATATATATATATATATATATATCCTTCCTCGTTAGGAACGTCGAAAATCAGTTTTGTATATTATATTTAAATTACTCCTCGAACGAAATATTCAAGAGGAATTTCAATTTCGACTGGAGAGAAAGAGAGAGGAATAATCGTGGATCGTAATCGGTTCATCATCAAAAGGGACACACCGTTCCTCTTTCTTCTCCTCCTCCTCCTCCTCCTTCTCTCTCTTTCTCTCTCTCTCTCTCTTTCTTTCTCGCTCGCTCGCGCGAAAAGCAGGAAGGAAGCCTGCGGTCAGCACGGCCGAGACGAATGGAAAATTGTTTTCTGGAATCTTTATCGAAGAGAACGACTTCTGTCTCCGCAACGCTGCCTTTGTCCTCCGTTCTAGGGAGGACAGAAATGGAGAAATGGAGAACACAGGAGGAGGTGGTGGTGGTGGTGGAGGATGAGGAGGAGGAGGAGGAGGTGGTGGTGGTGGTAGAGAAGAAGGTAAAGGAAGAAGAAGAGAAGAGTAGTGACGTAGAGAGACAGATAGATAGATAGATAGATAGATAGATAGAGATAGATAGAGATAGAGAGAGAAAGAGAGAGAGAGAGGCCGTGTCTCTTAAACCGGGAGAATAATAGAAGTAGGAAGCAAAAGAGCGTCGCTGTCGTCTTCTTCTTCGTCTTCTTCTTCGTCGTCGTTGCTGTCGTCGTCGTCGTCGGCAGCGCCGGCTGAAAAAAATCGCCAAAGCACATTACACGAAATCACAATGTTTAATGAAAATTGCGCGGGCGTCGTTACCCGAGGCAAACCATCGGTCTCATTCTCTCTCTTTCTATCATTCACCATACTCTCTTCTATCCTTAGAACGAATCTTAACGTCCTCGTGTGACTTAGGCTCCCGCCGAATCGTGACGATGCAAAGCGGTATTCAGATTGCACTCTTAGCGGTTTCGCCGACTTCTTTTTCTCTGAATTTTTATTTCTTTATTTTTTTTTTGTCATTTTTCTTCTTCGTGTTTTTTTTCTGTCTCTCTCTCTCTCTCTCTCTCTCGCTCTCTTTCTCTTTTTTTTTAGACGTTTTTATTCTCTCTCTCTCTCTCTCTCTCTCTCTCTCTCTTGCTCTCTATCTTTATCTCTCTCTCTTTCTCTTTCTCTTTCTCTCTCGCTCAGTTGTCTTGTCGACCGACGAAAGACGGTTTTCTTTTGTAATCGTTGGTCAGACGCAAGCCACTGGCTAACGTAAATAAACATGACAAATTTTTACTTTACGAAATTTTCAACGGCATTCTCTCTCTTATTTTTGTCTCCCCATCTTTTATTTTCTTTTTTATTCCTTAATCCACTACATACACATACATACATACATATATATATATATATATATATAATATATAATATATAATATATAAATATATGCTTTTATGTTCGTATGCATGTGTATAACTTAATTCTTCTAAATAAAATTTATTTCTTTTTAGAAATTTATTTTCATTGTATTAGTAAATAAAATTTATTACCTCCACTATATACATATACATACATACATACACACATACATATATTTATTTATTTATTTATAAATTGATATATACATATATGTATATGTATGTATATAGTTATGTATGTATGTTATATATAACTTAATTCTTCTAAAATAAAAAATATATATTTCTATTAGAAATTTATTATCAATAGTTATCCAAATGAAATTTATTCTTATCACATACACATTATCGTTAGATTCCTAAATAAAATTGATTCTAATTAGATTTTCAAATATAAGAAAATAATCCATCGTTAGTTTAAGATTTACGCGTTATCATTTCACCCATACGATGTCCCCCTTTTCGTCTCGTACTAATCCGATATTAAAAAAGGTCAATTTCGAGAACTCGTTTCGAGAACTCCGACTTAGAACAAATCATTTTACCCTTTTCCCTTTTTTCATAAGAAACAATCTAACGCGGACGAACACTTATGAGAGATAAATATACCAGATAGGACTTGGAAAAGGCAGTATTATTAAATACAGATAATGTGCGGGCGACACGGGATGTTACGCAATAGACGTTAGAAATAAATCACACGGTGTTTACGTTAGAGATATTATTTTAACAGTACAACGTTAGGTACTAACGACCGGCATAACTACTTATCGATGTATATTATCGTAATAACATCAAGGTCGAGGGAAAATCTATAAGATTTCGATGTTAAATCAATCATCCTGAAAATCATTCGTTTTCTTTCGATACTCATCGTCTTTCTTTTTTCCTTTTCTTCCTTTCTTTCTCTTCTCTTTCTTATTTTTTATTTTTCTTCTCTCTTTTTTTTTGTAACACGTAACACACACACACACACACACGTACACACATATACGCGCCCGAGCGAACGTTTACTAAGGAGAACGGCGTCGAAGCGCCGGTTCTACGTTCCATGGCTCGTTCGGCTTTTATCTCCGGAGCCGTAAAAGCACGTATCTAATGAGGACGCTTAGCTCTCTCGGTGGTTTACACGTTACTCCCTCGTATTACTATCAATTACTCCGCAAACACGAACGGGTAACATCGATTACGCTAAGACTTTGCTCTCTTTCGACGCCTTAACGTTCTTATTAACGGGCGAGAACGATCGAATTACTTACGTTACATGTTTCGTCTTAACTTGGGCAACAGTAAATGTATTCCTTCTTTTTTTAACTCCTACTCTATTTTTTTTTTGCTTTTTTTTTCCCTCCTTTTTCTTTCCCTTTTACCGAACGCCAATACTCGTCGCTCATCCTACGACCTCATCGAAGTTTCAAATCTCTCGTAAAAAAAAGGAAAAATAAATAAAACAATTCGAAATCGTATTACGAATTGTTATTATTAATCAATGAAAATCGTCCGATCCTTCAAAAATCTAATGAAATGAACGAGGAGTAAATTTTGTAATCTAAAAAGAAAAGAAAAAGAAAAAGAAAAGAAATATGTAAGAGTTAGAAGAAGGGGATCCTTCGATTCTCTCACGTGTATCCATAAAGAAAGAGAAAGAGAGAGAGAGAGAGAGATATGGGTATCGAGAGGAAACCGTTTGCTCTCCTATAACGGAGTTACATTTCGAATCGTTACCGAAACGACGAGATCGTTATCGAGTATATACGGATGCGCGATATATCAGTGCTGCCCGAGATTTGCAACGCGGCTCCATGTTCAAGGATGCCGCGGTATATGGTGTACAAATCTCGGTGCAAATATCACCTTATTCACCGCGAGCTCCTTACCAACACACGTCCTCGTCGTTTACCAAAATGTCAAGTCAACCGGCTATATTCCCTCCAATCGGATCTAAGAGAACCCTTTTGCACCCTATCGATTTCGATCGCTCCATTACCAGCTCTCTCTCTCTCTCTCTCTCTATCTCTATCTCTCTCTTATTTGTTTTACGATTTCATAAAAAAACCTCGCACTTATAAACGTTGTTCGAGGACGAATTTAAGAAGGAAAGAAAAAATAGATGAATAAAAAATAAGGACTTCGAACATCATTAACAATGAGTTCCTTGAATGGTGATCTTCGAGTTCTCGTGTTATACTCTCGTTTTTATTTAATATTGGAAATGAAAAGGGGGAAAAAACGAAACATGAAGGTTGGAATAATAATATTAATGTTAATTAATAATTATTATTAATTTATTTCAATGTATCCTTACAGGGTTATTCTCAATTAGATTAATTAAAATTAATGTATATGGATTTCTCGATATGAGATAATATTTGTAACATCCTGTGCAACGACGAGTTCTTATCCTTTCTTTTCTTCTTTTATATTTATCCTAAGTTTCCAAGTAACGTTCAGAAAAATGTCGAAAATGTTAATTCTCAAAATGCGAATCACGATCCGTTCCAAACGAGAGATTGTCAGCGATGTACAGAAGAGAGAAAAAATAATTAAAAACAAAAAGAAATGCAAGACAATTTTTTTACGGTACACCAAAACACGATTGAATGATTATCAAGGACGTTTAGTAAAAATGTATGAGACATATTTTCAGATATTACTTGCGACTATAATTTCGGACACGATACTATTCGTGGCGAAAAAAAAAATGTTTAAACCCCCAATACAATTGAGATAACATTCCCAATCGCGGGTATAACGTTCGTTCTTGTCGGACGATTAGGACGAAGGAAAAAGAAAAAGAAAAAAAAAAAAAGAATAGAAACGAAGAAAAAAAAAAAAAGAAAAATCTAAAACTTACAAACGAGTCCGAAAAAGAAAATCCCTTTAAATCTCTCGTCAATCGTACTCACGTACACACACATACGTGCATACGTTCGTACGTACGTACGTATATAAATCTAAATACACGAATAAACGTTTATGTACGTCTAAAATCATATTTAAAAAAAGCGAAGTATATATTCGTTAAAGCCGGAAGAAGGTTCACATTAGAGAGAAGGTTCTCTCTCTCTCTCTCTCTCTCTCTCTCTCTCTCTCTCTCTCGTTAGAACGGAACGACGAGCAAGCGAATATGTGTTTGAACGGTTCAGTCTCAACGCGTCGGACGTATATCTCGCGGAATTGCGCGGTCCCGATGAACGAACTACGAAGAAACATAAGAAGAGGAAAGAGACGAAGAAGGAAAAGAAGAAGAAGAAGAAGAAGAAGGAGAAGGAGAAGAAGAAGAAAATAAAGAAAATAAAGAAAAAGAAGAAAAAGAGGAAGAAGAAGAAGAAGAAGAAAATAAAGAAAATAAAGAAAAAGAAGAAAAAGAGGAAGAAGAGGAGGAGGAGGAGGGAGGAGGAGGAGGAGGAGAGCGCGAAGCTGAAGCTGAAGCTGCTGTTGGCGAGGACTGGCTGCCCGATCCCGAGAGCCGAAGTGAAAGTTAGATGTGTGGGCACGGGATGCGCACGAATTCATTTTTTCGGCCTCATCGCAGAGACTTTTTTACCCCCTGCCCCCTCCCTCCCCTCCTCCTGATCCTCATCCTCCACCTCGTCCCACCTCGTCCCTCCTCTTCCCGTCTTAGCATCGGTTCCCATGTATATACTCCGTCGACCTAGCCTATATGGCCGGCAAAGCGCGATATCTTGGCGCAAGCACACCAACACGAGCGAGGACGAGCGAACACGTACGCGTGCATGCACGTGCTGCACGAGCGTGGGTCCCTCGTTGCATCTATCTCTATCTCTCTCTCTCTTTCTCTGTCTTTCACCTTTCTTGCGTATTATCGTCGTTCACTCTCTTTCTCTTTCTCTCTTTCTAACATATATGCATGTATACATATAGAAACACGTACACGTGCTGCACGAGTCCCTCGTTCCATCTCTCTCTCTCTCTCTCTCTTTATCTATCTCTCTCTTTCTTTCTCTTTCTCTTTTACCTTCTTGCGTATCACCATCGTTCTTTCTCTTTCTCTCTAACACATATAGTAGAAGAGCAGCGGCAACTTGTACCGTCCGCTACTCCCGTGGCCTGCCTTCTAGCCGTGACTTATCGGCCACCTCCGCGCACCTTAGACGCGTCCCTAAGCATACATCTCTCTCTCTATCTCTCTCTCTCTCTCTCTCTCTTTCTCTATCTTTCTCTCTTTTCTTTCGATAGTCGCGTATCGCGTTTGTTGTAGTACGGTGAGACCCGATTCCATAGACGACGTCTCTCGATATCTCGCAGCTCGTGGGATCGAGAACGAAACGTTTCGGGCGTCTCGACGACGCTCCCCTTGCAATCCCTCTCTCCCTCCTCCTCTTCCTCTTCCTCTTCCTCTTCCTCTTCCTCTTCTTCTTCTTCCTATTTTTCCTATTTTTTGTTCCTCTTTCCTCCTCCTCCTCGTCTCCTTCGTTCTCTCGCTTCGTCGATGTTTATCGTAGAAAGCACCTGTGCTCGATTCCGTTCTAAGATCTTTAGTAAGCTTAAAGGTAAAATAGGCGGGCGACGCGCGATATTAAACAGAGAATAAGGAAATTCCGTCCGGTGTTTCATAGTTTTCGAACTATGGTAAACGTCCCGGTAAAGTTTAAGATCGTACCTCGTAGAGATTTCAACTTCGTGGCCATTTTAACGGTGGATACTAACGTATATATACACGGTATATGTTATGCATGTATGTATGCATGTATGTATGTATGTATGTATGTATGTATGTATGTATAATATATATGTACGTACGTAAACTTACTTACTTACTTACTTACTTACTTAGTTACTTACTTACATACTCTATCGTACGATAGGATCTCTTTTCTCATCGTAATTAGAACGATGATTGGGATTTTCTCGTGAGACGTGAGCCTAACCAAGAAGAAGTTGTATATGTATGGGTATATCGTATCGGTTCTCTCTCTCTCGCTCTCTCTCTCTCTCTCTCGCTCGCTCTCTCTCTCTCTCTCCTCTCTTTCTTTCTCTTTCTCTCTGTGTCGAGGCTTGTATCGGAGAGCGTGGATCTGGTTTGTTGCTTCTGTTGCTTCCGTTCCTCCGTTGGCTTCTTGGAGAGTACATCGTCGTTTGATTGAAAACTAGAAGAGAAGGACACGTTGGTTTTCTCTTTTATTCGTTAATTTCAAATACGGAACCAACGAGAATATAGAAAATGTCTTTTCTTAAACTTAGATATAGAATATTTCTGAAGGAGGGAAAGTATATGTACGTATATATATATACATATATATAAATATATATATATATATTGTATTATATGTACATATGTGTGTATGTATGATTGTGTACGCGAGTGTATACGTGTGTATGAGAGAGTGTCTAAGGAAAAAAGGATGAGCTCGACAAAGAATAAGGGAGTCTATAGATTCAACCTGCCATAGATATCGCGATGTCTTCTTTTAACAGAGCGTACAGGCAGGGTCGTCGACGACGAAAACAATAATGTAACGGAGGGGTAGAACGCAGGAAGAGTAGTAGGAGAAAAAGGAGGTGGATAAGGTGGAGAAGGTGGAGGAGGAGGGGGAGGAGGAGGTTGAAGTTGACGGGGTTGGTGATGATGGTGGTGGCTAGTGGCTGGTGGCTGGTGGCTGATGGTGGTGGTGGTGGTGGTTGTTATCGATCGAAACGTCTCGAAACAATGACTTCGTCTAGGACACCTAACAAATGATCGTCTTCTTATCGGGCTCCACCGAGTGTAACACAAAAATCACGGTCAGCTTTTCTCCTCGTGATCGTCAAAATCGGTCGTCTTTCTAGACGACGCGAGAGGAGAACGTTTAGTTCTTATCCCATCGATCCTTTTTATTATTATCGGTGACCCATATTATTGTTTTTCCCTTCTTCCTTTTTTTATTATACTTTGTTTTTTTTTTTTTTTATTTACTCGATAGGAACTCTCGTTTATTTTCCTTTCTTCTCTCTCTTTTTTTTTCTTTATATATATATATATATATATATATATATATATATATATATATATATCCTTTATTTATTTATTTTCTTGTCGGCGGTAACGTACTATCTCTGATCATTCGGGACCGGTATTTATGACCAACTCTATGTGATAAAAATTTTCGGGAGAGAAGGGGTAGGCGGTAGGAGGGAGGGGTAGGAGGGGAAAAAAAAAAGAGAGATAGATATATTATCGTGAAACAACAGGATCATCGAAACGAGTAACGCTTGCACGTGACTAGTTCTGATATGTATATGGCCATTGGCGAATAAGCAGCTCTACTCCAAGCCAATCAACTCGCATAATGGAGATCGATAGCCATAAGCCGATCGTGAAGCGAACGCGATATTCCTATGTATAAGCTCGTGCTCGTAGCACTCTCTCTCTCTCTCTCTCTCTCTTTAACCATCTATATATCTTTCTCTTTCTCTTGCTTTACATCGAAGGAGGATGTGATTTTCGAAACTGCTCCTTCGTGCGTCCACGAGAGACAGATATTACGTTGATTGAGCGAAACGATAAGCTATCGATATCTCTCTCTCTTTCTCTCTCTCTCTCTCTCTTTCTCTCTTGATCGTACGAATTATTGTTGAAACGTAGACTCGCAGGCTTACTTCGAAATTCGTAATTTCGATCGATTCATCTTTACGATTTTCAAAAAAAAAAAAAGGAAAAAATAAAAAAACACAAAAAAATAGAAAAGAAAAGAATGGAGACGGATCAATCGATAGATCCATAGATCGTTCATATTCTTTATTTCATAGAATCATTACTATCTCTCTCGAACGATTTAATATAACAATGTCGAATTAAATTCTCGTTTAATATCGTTTAGAAAAGAACAATGAAAAGTAAGAAAGAAGAAAGAATTACATTCCCAAAGAGAGACACGACTAATCCGATCGTTTCCACGAAGTATTCATAAAGATCGTAAATCAAGGCGACTTTATGCGGCTAGGAAAGAAATACATATCATACATACGTGCGTTGTACATACTTCGAAGGTCGGCGTCTGAGAAGACATCCTTTTTTCTTTTCTTTTTTCTTTTTTTTTTTCTTCTGGTCGTTGCGAGTGTTATACGTTCTTATCGTTGAACAAACGAAAAATAAAAAGTTGACGCAGGGTTGAGCGTGGGGTGGGTGGGGGACGGGGGCTGGGTCGACGGTCGGGGAACGGGCGAGGGCGAGGGGGAGGGGGCAGGATAGGGGCCAGAGAAAAAAGGAAAAAGAAAAAAGAAAGAAAGAAACGAGAACCGGACGAACGGACAAATACGTAACGGAGATGAAATAGCGGCACTGTCCACTCCGTGCCCCACCTGTTTCCTTATCTGAAGCAAACATTACGGTGTGTCGTCCTATCGGTTACGTGGTGGTAACGCGAAAACGGGGAAGGGGGGAGGGGTCAATCTTCGAAACGATAGAAAAATCTTTGTCGGTGAAGGGAATTCTAACGATCCCTCGGAGTGGGCTCGTATAAAAGAAGAGGACAAAAAAATTGAAAATTAAAAATTGAAAATAAAGAAAGAAAGAAAGAGGAGAGAAGCGAGAGAGAGAAAGAGAGAGAGAGAGAGAGAGGGATCAAAAAATAAATAAATAAAAATAAAAAAAAAAAAAACGAGAACGTGGATTTGTACACAGCGGCGTCAGGACACATGTAATCCTATGGCATAATGGAACGTTAGAACGTTAGAATCGATCGTGCAACTACTCGAAGAAAGCAAATAGGAGTCTAGGCGTATGTACGTGTCATCTATGTACGTACGTACGTACGTACGTATGTATGTATGTATGTATTCACGTACGTACGAGAACGCATAATGCAATGACGTGTAAGGAACGAGTAGCGATGCACCGGCGATGCATTGAGAGAGAACCAGACAAGGGCCTGCCTGGCTGGCTGCGTGGAGAGTTAGAGTGTTAAGTGAAAGTCAGGTAAAATCCCTGACCACGATGCTCTCCGACCCTCCTCCCATTTGGCTCACTTAGCCGTTGAAAGGCGCGCGTTGCCGAAGAGAGAGAAACATCGCAAGAACTTGTTGGCCACGTGGCGTTCGCAAAACACCTACAACGTTTTCGATCCTTTACGATTATGTACGATGCGAGCGTGTAAACGTTTTTTTTCTTTTTTTATATTCGTCGATCCTTAAAAAATTCAATATCACGTTACGAGATTTCTCGAGCTAGGGCTCGCTCGTATTTTTGTTTTCCGTTCTTTTCTTTCTTCTTCATTTTTTTTTTATTTTTTTCATTCTTTCCCACGATCGAACCTTTCGACTGCGTATTAAGAGGTATACAAAATTTGGCCGATTTGAAGTTTTGACATTTGGCCGATCTGAAAGTTTGAAATTTGAGGATTGACGTTTGCTAGAAATTTTCTTTTCTTTTTTTATGTTTTTTTTTTTTTGCAAGCGACGCAATAATTGACTGTTACAAGACGATCCTGATAACATTGGTAATAATAATTACGACAATTGTAATAATAGAACGGTAATAGAATTTTGTATCACTTGAAAACATAAAGCCAAAACAAAAAAAAAGGAAAAGAAAGGATCGATAGATTCGATCGAGTATATCGAGTGTACGCGTCGTGTAAATCGAATTTTTGATCGTTCCGATAGATCCTACGATGATCTAGAATCAAGGGTGACGTACGGTGGATCATTTTCACGAACAACTGTTCACGTTGATGTCCCTCGACTTTGAATTTCACGAGGACAGTAAGAAGAAGATACGTACGAGGTCGGTGTTTCTCTTTTCTCTCTCTCTCTCTCTCTCTCTCTCTCTTTTTTATTTCTTTTCCTTTCTTCCTTTCTTTTTTTCTTTTCCATTTCTCGGACGGTGTCAACGACAAAGGAGTTCCGTGATCCTGAAGACCTCGGGGTACAGTCGTGGTGGTCATAATGCACGCCAGGATTAGGATCATCGAACCTTTAGGGACCACCCAATAGGGAAGGAAATAGCCCGTGGAATCGCGCGAGGATTACTTCCTTAGCGACGTGTGACTAAGAAAGGCGTAGGTGTCCCTCCCCCTCCTCCTCCCCCCGTACATCGATCCTCTAAACAAAATGTCGGATATAATGGATCTCCTTCGGAGGATGCTCTCCTTTTATTTTCGAGTAGCCCACACCTTCGGAACGTGATCGGTAATCGTTTTTCGTATTATAAACATTTCATAATACATCCCGTAGTTGAATCACTCCTAACGATATTTACGATATCTTCTAATATCGAGTTTTTTTTTTTTTTTTTCAATATTTCTATTCTCCAATTCGATGTTCGAGCTTCTCGCATTTCGTCTGAACGTTGCGTTCTTTAACGTCCTGTAGATTTTTTCTTGATTTTTTTCTTCTCTTCTTTCAAGAAACAAAAAGAAAAAAAATAATAATAATGCGATCGTTGATATTAATTTCGATGTTGTTGAATTAATTTTTCTTTCTTTTTTTTTTTTTTTGTTTTCTTCTTCAAATTTTATACTCGTCAATGCATCGATATTAATCCTTATCGTTACATACGTATCATTGTGATCGATGTCCTTGAAGTACGCGTTCGACGATAACGTACCCATTAAAGATCAAGGCTTGTCTTTTTGTTTGTTTGTTTGTTCTTTCTTTTCTTTTCGATTATTCGTTTCATCTCGTACATCTTTTTTTTTTCTTTAAATTTTAATTACATCTTTATAAAATTCCCGGGAACACTTTCGTTTGGATTTCGTGATGGGTAAATTGGAAAAATCGTTTAAACGTACTCCCGGTATCGATCTTTCAGGAACGATAGAAGATATTCCGTCGACGGGAGAAGAATAAAATCGGCCATGCCGAATGAGAAACATCGAAGGTTCCCATGAACCTAACTGTTCGATTGCCCGGACCCAATATTTGAGATCTCTGGTTTCAATCGAAAATCAACGGCGAGAGAGAAAGTACATTCGAGCCGCTACAAAGAAAGACAGGTATGTACGTAGAGAGAGAGAGAGAGAGAGAGAGAGAGAGAGATTCCTAGACAAAGATTCCAGGTTCGACAGGAACAGAGAGAAAAAAAGAAAGAGAGAGAGAGAGAGAGGGAGAGAGGAGGAAGGTAAAAAAATCTGTCTGCCCTAACGGATTCTGGGGTGGAAGGGCCAGCCCTAGTGGGGTAGCAAAGGTAAAAAACGGCGAATAGAACGAAGAGAATTTTTGAAAGAGAGAGAGAGAGAGAGAGAGACGGAGGGATGGATGGATGGATGGATGTTATCTCCTTTCCTCTCGTTTTGTTTCGAATCACACGAAAGAACCGTTCGTTTACGAGTAAAACGTTAAAGTGTATTTAAACTAGCCGATCTTTCCGTCCCTACGCTTCGAACGGAGTAACAACGATATCTCTCCGATTGAAACGAGTATCGATATCGATGAAATTAAAAGATGAAAGGGAAAAAAAAAAAATAAATAAAATAAAATAAGAAAAAAAAAAAAAATAGGAAAGGAAAAAGAAAAGTAAAGGAAGGAAAAAAAAAATAAAGAAAACAGAAAAAGAGGAAGAAAAATATGGATAGGTTTGGTCGGAAGGGAAAAGGGTGAATGAGACTAAAGGGAAGATGAAAAAAAAAAAAAAAGGAAGGAAGAAGAAGAGTAATAATAACAATCGAGAGAAAAAGAAAATGAACGATCTATCATCGTTTCTGTTCGTATTTCTCATACGAATTACTCGTAATATAATTATCTCTTCCCACACGTAGCCGTCCGATTTCTCTCTCTCTCTCTCTCTCTCTCTCTCTCTCTCTCTCTCTCTCTCTCTCTCTCTCTCTCTTGGTTAGCGACGACTGACTCTGTCCGTCCCTCCGTTTCACTCTTATCTTTACGATATTTGCGTGCATTATCTCTCGCGCTACGGCATACACGCTCCGGGATTTCTAGGCAAAAGCGAGTCCGCCGGTCGTTTTCGTTCGTTCTCGACTCTCGTTGTAAAAGACCTGAGGAAGATAGATACAGAAAGAGAGAGAGAGAGAGCGAGAGTGAGAAAGAGATAGTGAGAGGGGCAAGGGGGGGAGGGAGGGAGAGAGAATAAACTCGAGGCTTTTCTTTATCTCACGAGGAAGAATTAATCCAGTGAAGCTGCGGACAAGGTTTTCTCTCACTCTATCTCTCTCTCTCTCTCTCTCTCTCTCTCTCTCTCTCTCTCTATCTCTGTATATCTATCTATCTATCTCATTCTAGCTTTCCTTCCTTCCTTCTTTCATCTTTTCTTTTTATCCTTTTTTCATTTTTCGAGGGCGTCGCATCGAAAAATAATCGCAGCTTCCCTCTCCCTCCTTCCATCTTTCTTCCCCTTGTCACCCTCTTCTCCTTCAACAAGAATCTCTGTCTATCTATCTCTCTTTCCCCTCTACCCCCTCTCTCTTCCTCATCCCTCTATCTCTCTCTCTTTCTCTCTCTCTCCTGCCCCTCCGTTATGACGTTACGCTGCTAATTAGCATAGTCATCCACAGGTGGTTGATCGTGAAATATATCGCCAGCTTGGTATATATATACATACATACATACACACACACACACACACACACACACACACACATTATATATATTATATATATTACATGGAAACGTATATGTATCTTTGTCTATATATTCGTGTCCGTCCGTCTCTCTCTCTCTCTCTCTCTCTCTCACTCTTTCTCTGTCTATGCTGTGTGTGTATGTGTGTGTGTCAGGTTTATTCGAATAAGAAGAAAGTAAGCGCTCGCGCGTTCATGGCACACTCACCAGTCAGAAACGAGTTCTCCGAGAGATAAAGGAGAAAAGTTTCTTTCGTCCTAGCAATTTTCTTCCTCATCCTTGCTACTATTACCTACCACTTCTGTCTACATCCTCGTTATCCCTTCCTTCCTTCCTTCCTTCCTTCATTCCTTCCTTCCTTCCTTCCTTCCTTCCATAGTAACTTACTTGATTATTCTCATGGAATCGAGCGTTAATTATTTTACTCGCCGATTCTTACTAGCCAATTATCATAAGCGTCGCGATATCGCCCTCCTGACATTTTATCCTTTTCTGATTTCTCAATCGTCGTTGTGTGCCACGACCGATTGGATTGGAATTTACAGATACTATATATGTACACGCATGCGTGTATGTGTGTATGTGTGTGTATATGCGGCGAGTATTTAAATCGTCGACATTACATATCTTATACGTAATCGAAATTTCAATTAATAATCTATAATATTTATATAATAGGTGTACCCACATCATAATTTTTTATTGATGAAATATCATAGAAAATAATACATAATATACATTAATACATATGTGTGCGTATGTATATGTATATATGTATATCGAACATTGATTTATTTATTAATCTATCGATTGTATCTATTTCGATCATAAAAAAATACAAAAAAAAAAAAAAAGAATAAAACAAAATAAAATGAAATCTCGTTAGATTCGTTAGATCGGAGAAGAATGATTCTTTTTTTTTTTTTACAATCACATATTGCTTCGTGACTGATTTCAAAGAGGCCTTAATAATTTCAAAATTATATATCAATTCTAATTAATAAGTATAATAATTGTCGTTGATCACGACTTTCTTTTTCTTTCTCATTCCTTCCTTTACTCTCTCTCTCTCTCTCTCTCTCTCTCCAATATCCAACGTATAATTGAATTATCGTAATCAGTTAAATCGATTATATTGGCAGGTTTCCCTTAAGCAAAAGGATTGAGAATACGTCGGCCCGTTGGACGCTGCTAATTCTATGGAATTTTGCACGAATTTGCATAATCGAAGTATAAGAGAGGAGGAGAAAGAGTAGGAGGAAGAGTAGGAGGAAGAGGAGGAGGAAGAGGAGGAGGAAGAGGACTTTCCTTCGCCAATTGGCTGGGGCACCGACAGAAACCGGCTTCGACGTTCCCGTTTATCGTTCGCGTTTAAATATCGAGCATATATACTCTCGTCGTCGTCGTCGTCGTCAGTGAAAAGAGAAAGAGATAGATTTAGATGGATGGTTAGATAGACAGAAAGAGTGAGAGAGAGAGAGAGAGAGAAAGAAAGAAGAAGACACCCGATCTCTCTCTCTCTCTCTCCCTCTCTCTCTCTCTCTCTCTCTCGACGTTGTCCGTGCCTTCGACAATGAACGAGTCCACTTTAAAACAAAAGGGTCCTATCGGGATAAACGCTTTTTCAATACGAGGAGACTGGCATGAGGGCTGTCCACTGCAGACACCGATGCTACGCCATGATTAACTTCAAACGACTCGCGTCCGTCCACGTTTCGTATTATATTCCGACAAAAAAAAAAAAGAGTAAACGAAAACGAATAGAAAAAATAAATATATATGTATATATATATATGTATATATATATATATATATATATATATATATATATATATAAAAAGTGGAACATATTTTTTTTCCATAACCACAACCACCCCGATACCAACTCGCTCATTCTATCTCTCTCTCTCTCTCTCTCTCTCTCTCTCTCTCTCTATCTCTTTCTCTTTCTAACTCTTCTCGAAGCATACCTACATACATGGCGGATACAAACTTGCATATACACGCGCACATACCATTCACTCTCTTTCTCTCTTTTACTTCTTTTCAGGCTCTGGTACTCGAGCTGTCGGGACGCTTATCTTATCGTACCACACGGAAAATTGTTCGACGCTAGGCCCGACGTTTCTTCGTTAGGTGCCAAACCCGCGGTTATATTAACAGATACACATGTATGTAACCGTACCGTAATTTCGTTAATTAATCGATTAATCGAATTCATTTATTCGTCCTAAAATTGTAATACTCCGTGATCGATCATTTCTTTTTTTTTTTTATTCCAATTCGTTTACATTTTCGTTACATTTCTTTATATACATATATCTGTAACCATCCCGTAATTTCGTTAATTAATCGATTAATCGAATTCATTTATTCATCCATAAATTGTAATTAATACTCCATGATCGATCATTCTTTTTTTATTCTATTTCGTTTACATTTTCGTTACATTTCGTTGTATACATCGTTGTATATATCTGTAACTATTCAGTAGTTTCGTTAATTTATCGATTAATCGATCAATATATTCATCCTGACATTGTAATGCTCCGTGATCGATCATTTTTTATTCCATTTTCGTTTCGTTTCGTTTTCTTTCCTAAATCTCGCCATACCCTGTCCCCTCCTCTCCCTCCCCCCACTCACTCTCGTCGTACGAATTATACCGACAGAATCGAAAAGGATGAATCCTTACGTATAACGATCGGAACGATCGAGATTTTTATAGACATTTTCTTTTTTTTATTTAACTTCGTTCGATTATAATTCATCGAATAGGATTTCGAGATCCTTTCCAACGTTTTTCCCCTTCCCTTCTAAATTCTTTTTTTAACTTCACTTATTCATTCGTTCATTTATTATTACCGTTTTCTCGTCTTCTTTTCATTTCATAATCAACGATTTTCTTAATCAAAACGATCGCTCATCATCGAAGACGTTCACGGAACGTCTCGGATGACCCGATTTTCGTTGTTGCTGTTGTTATTACTGTCTTCGTTGTTGTTAATTATTGTCGTTATTGTCGTCGTAGTATTCGTCTTCGTGGTCGTCGTTGTTGTTATCGTGGAAAGGACGAGAGTCTAGTTGGTAACGTTTTTGCGTGTATCGGTAACGAAAGACGTACGGGGTAGGCGGGTAGGGGGCAGGTTGATGGTGTCGGCGGTGGGAGGAGGTGGGAGGAGGTGGGAGGTGGGAGGAGAGGGGGAGGAGGACACACACTCGCCGAAGGTGCAGGCGGAATGAAGTTAGAGAGTTAAAGCGGAGTCCGGGGCATTAAGCGGCAGCGCAAGTGGAGTCAGGCAGGGCCAGAGTTTCTCACAGAGCCATCGAGAACTTTCTCTGTACGTCGCGGATTTTTCAATAGCGTATTCGTATAGGTCGTGCCACGAGGGGTCAGGAATGCCCTTAATAAAGTAACCACGCCGCGCTTAGTATCCTCTCGGCGAGTACGAGTTAACGCTTGTTACGCGGCCGCGCGCCGAACTTTAATGTCAATTTTATTTTTTTCCTTTATTTTTCTTTTTTTTTTTTTATTTTTCTTTACCACGTCGTCGTCGTCTTCGTTGTACACGTTAGATAAACGCTCGCTCGCTCGCTCGCTCGCTCGTGCGCGCGCGCGCTTTACTCGCACGCAACGCGTGCACCTGTCGTAAGACGTGATTATTTTCTCTCTCTCTCTCTCTCTCTCTCTCTCTCTATCTCTTCTTCTTTGTTGTTTTTGTTTTTGTTAATTTCTCTTTTTTATTTTTTTTCATTCCACGAAAACGCTCGAAGCGCGTACGCTTTTGTACGAACGTATTTTTTACCCTTTTCTTTTTTTTCTTTTTTTTGACAAAATATACGTCGAGACCAAATTTCGAATCGAACGAACGACGTCACTTGCGTATATCGATTTTTTTCTCTTTCTCTACCCCTCCCCCTTCCTCCGATCGTTTGGATCGAGATTAATATATATCGATCAATGTAAAATATCGAGATCGTATTGATCGTAAATATTTACGTATTATTGATCGTACGATGGAGGTGGTTTGTTTCTTTTTTCTTTATTAAATGAGCCGAGAAAAAAAATTTAGAACCCACGAACGTCAATGTTTATATTGTTTCTCCAATTTGTTTAAATTGTAGAGATTAATGAAAATTTATCGTAAGCAATTTTCTTCCTCGATACGTTCACTCGTCGATTATCCATAGAGCAAAATCTCGATTGATTGAGTAATAATTTCGATCGAACG
>OU427006.1:3559613-3572113 GCA_911387935.1 Dolichovespula saxonica | reverse complement strand
GTACCTATTATCATTTCCCGAGGCCTAACTACGGAGAGAGGAAAGAATGAAATCTAGATCGCCGGAAGCCGCTCGTAATTAACGCGCTCCGCGTTCGGGACGAACGAGGACGAAGAAGACGGAGAAGTAAAAGAAGAAGAAGAAGAAGAATAAGGAACTACTCTTGTATCTTTCGTCTAATCGCTATATAACATTTTCATTCGGATCATCGTACTCGAACGATTATATTAAATCTATCGTCGAACCGATATACCAAAGTCCGTATCACGATTTTTTATAATCCTACGAATATCTTATATATTCGATCATTGGAATAATTGTTTCTTATGGGATCGTTTACGTTATAAGTTTATTTTTCGTTCGCGATACACGTTAATACGAATCTTCATTCGTTCGTTATAAATTTTCGTATAAATTCGTTCATACCATAAGTGAACACACACACACATACACGTATGTTCATTCATGGGTTATTCTCGTATAGGTTCATTTATGTTATACGTTTAATACAATTACTCATACATTAATGATACATTTTTGTATAGATTTATTTATGTTACTGTTTTATTCATGATTAAATTTTCGTATTGATTCGTTCATGGTATACGTATGTATATATATATATATATATATATATATATATATATATATATATATATATTAATTCATTCATTAACGGTAATTTATTTTGTAAGTTCATTCACGCTATACGTTCGTTCATAATAAATTTTCTTATAAAATTAATTATAAATTATCATTGTTAATTAATATATGTTCATTGACGGTAAATGTTCGTGCAGGTTCATTAACGATATACATAGATATATGTTCGTTCACGTTAAATGTTCATACGTTTTCATTGATGGGATATGCTCGTATGTACATGTTCCACGTATACATACGTTCCTTATAGATATATGTTCATTTATGTGATACGCGTTCATTATACGTAGGGATTCGCAACAACCCTTTGCATTAAACGTATGTATGTGCCTTCGAGGCAGGAGTTACGTCTGTCACTTTACTACCTAAGCGTAGGTATACATATCTGGGAGGCACGTTACAATTTAAACTAATGTCGTACCAAAATATTGGTATTAATTACTTCGAATACTTTACCGGCATTTACGTTAGATTCATTTTATCGTTAATATTATCATTGGGCTAATATTGAAATTCATGGATCTAGAAAATTATCTACGCTTAAACTAACATTAAACGTATCTAATATATATATATATATATATATATATATATATATATATATATATATATATATATATATATATATATATATATATATATATATATACATATATTATTATTTTTTGTTAATAAATGTTATCCCGTATCTTTAGACAAATACAATCGACGAGGGGTACCGACGGTAAGGTTCGATTCAAGAAAAAAAAAAAAAAAAAGTAAAAAGAAAACAAAAACAACAATAATAAAAAAAAAAAGAAAAAAGAGAAGCGAGACGTAATCGGATCGATCGAAAGTCAAATTCCTATTCCTTTCCGCGTGCGTGCATAAGTAGAGAATAAATATATGAAGTCATCGGTAAAAGCTTAGAATCGTTTAAATGTCCACAATAAGGGAAATAGAACAGCCGGCTGACCTCAAAGGGTTGCGCCCATACGGATTTGGATGTTTTGACGACAACGACGACGACGACGACGATGACGTCTCTCACCATCGTCGTTGTCCTCGGTATCGCAGCTGTTGTTTTGTTGCGCAAGTAAGCAAGCAAGCAAGCAAGCAAGCAAGTAAGCAAGCAGGCAAGCAAGCAAGCGGACACGAGGTAGGCGAGTAAACCGCCTGCAGGGGATTTTGATGGGGGTGTCCGGACAGCGTAACTCGTCCGCTTCTGCGTCCGTCTAAGCCTGAAAGGGTTTCTGTTATGTTCAACGTTCACACATGTGGAACTGAAAGCCGTACGTACCGTCCTGCGCTTCCATTATATCACCTAGAGCATTCTCTCTCTCTCGCTCTCTCTATCTCTATCTCTCTCTCTCTCTCTCTCTCTCTCTCTCTCTTTTACTCATCCACCCCCTCGAATACATATGGCCTATACTAGCCAGCTATCTGGATGGGGGTTAGACGTCATCTTGCAGCTTGCACAATCATTTCGAAAGGACCAAATTTTCTATCCTCTTTTGATTTTCTTTCTTCTTCTATCCCTCTCTCTCTCTCTCTTTCTGTCTTTTTTTTCCTAAACCATTAGAAACGGCATATAATCAATCCATTTGTCAACGTTCCGTGGCTCGTGTCGGTCAATAATGAATCGATTATTGAAATAATATCTTTTATACGTGTTCACAAATGTAATAGAGAATTTGTACTTGCTTACATTTTTTGTAATTAATTTATAACGGAACACAATCGTTACGGTCTTTAATTATTTAACGAAAAAGATTTCTAATAATTTCTACTATCATATTATACATTTATATATATATATATATATATGTATGTATGTATATATAGATTTTTAAATAACTTGTAATATATTTATCGATCCAATCGGTTTACAAAATAAATTCCGCATGGGTATATTTTCTAAACATTGCATCGTGTATATGATATAGAACGGTTTTATAAATTCGTTAGAGTAACACCGTATATATATATATTTTTTTTTTCGGTTTAAGAACATAATTGTCATGTAAATTTTGTCTTTAATAATATCGAATTATTTTAAATCTTGATTACAAGCACAATTCAACTTTTTTTTACCAACGTATTAATTAAGGTAAAACCCTTCGAGGTTCGTTATACTTGTAATTTACATCGTACTATTCTCTCTCTCTCTCTCTCTCTCTTTCTCTCTCTTTCATAAGATATATAATAACGAGAGAATGCTTGCGAGAGTTAGGGATTGCGCATTTGAAAAGTCGTATGCAATATTGTTGGGGAAAAAGTCGTTGCGCGGCTCGATATCATGGGTATATCTTACCGCACGAGGATCGTTCATGGGGGTAACTTTCGGCAGGGTGACAGAGGAGGGGAAGGGAGAAAAAAGAGAGAGAGAGAGAGAGAGAGAGAAGAAAAGAAAAGGTCCGATGGTAGAAAAGAGACGGGATGGAGAGTAGTCATGGGTGACACACTACTCTCGGTGAGTAACGAAAAAATATCAGGAGGCTGGGTGAGCTATTAATATTTTTTTCTCTTTCTCTCTCTCTCTCTCTCTCTCGTCATCATCATCAGGGTTACCCCTATTTAGCATAGCCACGAGAAAGAAACTTTTTCGCCTCTCCGACCCATCGCACCTTCCCCCGCCCCTGTATCACCCTGTCCTACGTAATCTAACCCTTTGCAAATAGCATGAGAAAAAATCTTGAGGTCTACGAAGGCCAACGGTAATAGTGATTCCACATCGTTGATATATATATATATATATATATATATATATATATATATGTGTGTGTGTGTATGCGTATGCACATACGTTTTACTTCACTCTCATAAAAAAGTAAGAACCGACCCCTTTTTATGGTGTATCGAACGAGAGCTATTAATAAAAAAATGAAAAAAATGAATGAAGGGAAAGAAAAAAAGACGAAAAAAAAAAAAAACAAAATAATAATAATAAAGTAAAATAAACGAAAGGAAAGCTGAAAATTTCATTCTCTGATTTAAAAGAAAAGAAAAAACAAAAATGTAACGCGAGGTCATCGGTAGCTTTGATCATACCTTCGAATTTATTCATTCTCTCTCTGTCTCTCTCCTATCTCTTCCTTTTTTTTTCTTTCTCTTCCCTCGAACAAGCTCATGGGTCCGGTTATAGAAGACCCATTTCATTATTTCGGACGTTAATTAATTATTCTCGGCCACGCGAACGAAGTAATTAATCCCCGCGGAGAGGAGATGAAGATATCCTCGGCCGGGATTGCCATCACCGACGCAGCATCCACCATTGCCGTTCCTGACAAATGTGTTTTTTCTGCTGAATCGCTTGGGGCGATTTCTCTCTCTCTCTCTCTCTCTCTTTTTCTCTCTTTCTTTTTCTTTTTATCTCTTTTTTCCTCCATCTCTCTCTCTCTCTCTTTATACATACATGTGTATATATATATATACATACACATCGAATCTTTCTTGCTTCTAACTCTGATTGTGCAATTGATCGGAACGCGTTATAACACGTTCGAAATAAGATTAATTCTTCTTCGAGATAATTTGCGAAGAATTTGGAATTTTTTTCAGTATATATGTGTATGCATATACATATATATATATATATATATATATATATATATATATATATATATATATATATAGTGGAAAAATAAAGAAATATAAAAATAAGTTATTTTATTAAATAAAGAAGGAATGAGAGAAACGTAGAGAAAGAGAAATAAAGAGAGAGAGAGAGAGAGAGAGAGAGAGAGAGAGAGAGATGTATATGTATGGTAAATATGTTCTAAATGTCGCAGTGATATATAAACATCTGGAGAATGCTCGGTGAATGTAAACATACCTGTCGGTTAAGACACGAGTCTAATGTATATTTAGTAAATTGTAACTTGTTTAGGTCGTCATTCCGTCTAAGATCTTCGAAGAGGTAACACGTCTTTCGTTTTAATTAAATTATCTCGTTTTATCTCGTCTTTAATAATTAATAATTATATATACATACATACATACATACATATATATATATATATATATATATATATATATATATATATTCTACGTCATTTACTTTTATTACTCTTTACTAAATCACTTGTTGAATATTCGTCGTCTAATATAGATTTACTATTTACATCTTAGACGTTATTATATATACCAATTATTCATCTATATCGTTTATGGATATATTTATATATTTATTAATTTTATATTATTATTTCTACTTATAGAATAATTTTTTTATTTCAGAGCAACTGTATCGATTATTACTTTTCCTAATTATTTATAAATATATATACATGTATGTGCGCGTATTATTTTTATATAAAGACATTTATATTACTTTAAGTTAATTATTTCCATTTATCCAACACTTTCGAACGATCACTTTTACTTTCTTCTTACATTTTATTTTCAACATTTATTTTCTCACACAGTTTGCCTTATTATTATTATGTTTTTTTTTTACGATTGTCACTATTATTAAAATTATTATATATTATTTAGATCTAGACGCGTTATATTTGTTATAGGACAACGTTAGATCGATACGCATAGAGAGGGTGAGTTTTTATTCAAAGGAACACTCTGGGTATCATTATATTTATGGACCACCACTCGCTAACGCGAATGTCCTGGTAATTTGACTAAGCTGAACGAGGAGTTAGAGAAAGCATTCATGGACCAGCGCGTTTTCATCCCGAGGGTTTTTCCCGTCTTCTCTTTTATTAACGCGAAATCGTTCTCGTCGCCTCTCGATCGATTTCGTGCATAGACGCTCACGACGCATATGGTCAAACGGTCAAAAAAGAGGGTGGTTTAGTCTAGATGACCAAATAGACCAGAATCTATACCAGAGAAATAAATTCTGGAAAAAAAAAAGGTCTCTTTATCGTACACTTAACCTAACGCCAATATTTTATTTCCCTATATATAAATTTGGAGTATGTAAGCGACGTAATATTTCATTATTAATATTTTTTTCTTTTACGTTTGTTCGTTATAACGTAAAATCATCCTTATTTATTTATTTATTCTTTCGTTTATTCAACTAGCGCACGTAGACGTTATATGATAATAATAATAGTACGAACGAACGACCTTACTAGCGCGTACGTACGAAGTACGAATATTCAATCGATTAATTCTTAATGTCATATACATAATAAGAAAGCAATACGATATACGTATTCTAATTATTTTATTTATTTTACTATTATTAAGCGTTAATTTTTATTTCCCGTAAAGATAAACGTTAACGTTAACAAACGTATATCAAATATTATGGTTTTTATTTCTCGTAAGAATAAACGTTGCTAATGTTAATAATATTGTCGTTAAACAAATAATAACGATAGAATTTTAACGGTACGATTTCGCTTTAAACGAAGATAAAATATTATGGTTTTTATTTCTCGTAAGTATAAACGTTGTTAATGTTAATAACGTTGTCGTTAAACAAACAGTAACGATAGAATATTAACGGTACGATTTCGCGTTAAACGAATATAAAATATTATGGGTTTTATTATTCTTAAGGATAAACGTTACTAATGTTAATAATGTTGTCGTTAAACAAATAGTGACGATAGAATATTAACGTTACGATATTGCGTTAAATGAATATAAAGTACTATGGGTGATTAATAATAAGAAAGAATAAAGGAATTCGTAAGTCTGATCTTATTATTATGAAGGTTAATAGTATCCAGCTTAAGGAGAAAGAAAAAAGAAGAGAAAGAGGGTGGTGAGAGAGTGAAAGAGAGAGAGAGAGAGGGAGAAGAAAAAAAAAGATAATAAGATCGTAGCTTGATCGTTATACACAGACACAGACGCACGGACGCATACACAGGCACATACGTACACAGACACAGGCACACACATACAATCTTAAACCGTTACAAACTTTCAGTTTCGTCGAGAGTTTAAAAGTTCCACTTTTCCTTTCCGTCCGTGCTTTTCCCGAAGCATCCTCCTTGCTCTTGGTGTTCCTTTCGTTCGAGAAACGAGCATAAATCCTTGTAGGTAAACTCTCCTGGTCTCGAATTTCACGTGAGTAATTTTATAACCGTAAATCGACCTTTCAACGATCTTCACGAGTGAACACGAGCGAAGGAAAAAGAAGACGAAATGTAGTTATACTCGGGGGTGGGGTGGGGGAAGGAAAGAGAAAGTGAACGAGTATAAGAAAAGAAAGGGAGAGAAGAAGAACAATAACAACAATAACAACAGCGACAATAATAATAATAATAATAATAATAAGTACTGGAAAATGAAGGAACGATAAAAAGGGGTGTCTAAGAACGCGAGAGAGGTGCGTATGAGTATGGAAGAAGAAAGAAAAAAGAAGAAAAATACGAAAAAACCCTCCCCCCAAAAAAAAAACAACGAAGAAAGAAACGAAGGGACAAAAAAAAAAAAAAAAGAGAGAAACAAACGAAACGGGAACCTTCTCTTTTTTTTCTCTTCCCTCTCTATCTCTCGTTCGTTTTTTCTTTCCTTTTTCCTTAACACAACGTCGAGAAGAAGCGCAGGGAGAATAGAAGAAGACGAAGAAGAAGATGAAAAATAAGAGGAGGATGAATTAAAAAAAAAAAAAAAATGTTGTACACATATAAATCGTATGCAAAGGACTGGGTGGAAGCGGTCGCTTACTTAATTTAGTTAATTTAGATTTTATCCGTTAGGTGAACAGCCCTATGAAAAAGTCTGGCGGTTCTTCGAGGGTATCCGTATGCGCGTGAGCGTTTCTATATAAAAAAAAGAGAGAGAGAGAGAGAGAGAGAGAGAGAGAGAGAGAGAGGGAGAGAGAATAAAAACAAAAAAAAAAATAAGAGGAGAAAGGAAAAACGGGTATGAGAGAAGCAACGATGCTGAAAGAAAAAGTACGCGAGTATGTATATACATACGCATACATACATACATACATATATATATTTGTGTGTGTGTGAGAGAGAAAGAGATAGAACGAAGGGGTTGAATCTACGAGCTAGTATTATTATATACTTATTTAAGATCCGTACTCGGAGGGTTCCTGAACGGGACGCTTTTTTTTTTCGGTGACCCGCATTCTCCGTTTTTTTTTCCCCTTTCTTTCTTTCTTTCTTTCTTTCTTTCTTTCTCTACTTCCTTCCTTCCTTTTCTATCCGCCGCTCTTCTCGCTTTTTTTTTCCTCTTCCTTGTCTTTTTTTTTCCCGTCTTTTCTCTCTCTCTCTCTCTCTCTGTCTCTGTCTATACGATCCTGTGCGCAATCCCGTATCCCGTCTACCGTACCATCCTTCTTTTATTATAATCGGTGTGAAATGATAACCGATCGTACTCGAGGAGAAAAAGATTTGGCACGACGCCGTGGCGCGTCTTGTTTTTGTTATTACAAAAACAATACCGATAGGGTTGGAAGAGGGATGATGGATTTTAAGAGGGTACAGAGAGAGAGAGAGAGAAAGGTGGAAGATAACGAGAGAAGAGCCGGTTTTCTTTTGTCGGTGGTTAAGAGTCAAAAAATTTACGGTTTTTAAATCACGCGAAAAATTATTATGCTCCGTTGGGCACGTTCGGGTAACCCTTCGAGTCCCGTGGCATGGTCCTCCATTTTTTCTTCCACTTCTTCTTCTTCTTCTTCTTCTTCTGTCGTTTCTTTTTTCTTCTTCCTTCTCTCCTCCTCCTCCTCCTCCCCCCTCCACAATTTTTTTCTTCTTCCTCATTCGTTCCCCCCCCTCTCTCTCTTTTTTCTTCCCTTTATAATGAATTAGAATTTAGAGCCGTTATTCCCTTCTCTTCCTCCTCCTCCTCCTCCTCCTCTTCTTCTTCTTCTTCTTCTTCTTCCTCTTCTTTTTTTCTTTTGGCTTCGCAAGCAATAAATCGTTTCCATTCGTCGGCCGTAATTAATTATATCGATAATTGTTACGTACGTGCAATTAAAGATTTAATATCATTTGTTCAATTTATTATACAATTTTTGGGATTTATCAATGTATTACAATTTTTATATCGTTATTGTATACGTTATCGAATACAATATCGATGCGCGATCATTGAGTATTAAAATAGGTAATTAATTTTAATCGATTATCCGTACGATAACGATCCTTGAAATAATATATATATATATATATATATATATATATATATATATATATATATATATACATTATTGTTACGAAACCAAAAAGAAAATAAAAATATTCCTAAAGGATAGAAACAATATCAATTAAAGATATTAATTAGATCGCACTGGAAATTCCGTCAAATGAGTCCGAGGGTAGTAGCGACTTCAGTAAAAAAGAAAAAAGAAACGAAAGGGAAAATAAAGAAGTAAACAAATAAACAAAAAGAAAAACAAAAACGAAAAATACAAAAAACGACAAAGGCAAAGAAAGAGAGAGAGAGAGAGAGAGAGAGAGAGAGAGGAAATAATCGTGGAAAAAGTCAATGAGAAAAGTCGAATAGGAAGTGGAATAAAGAGAATGCCAGGCACTCACTCCATGGATGGCCGGGGGGTGACTTTCAATGGACATGTGCAATTTGACCTGTTGACCTCACGCGAACATACTACCCCATGGACGAGGGTCGAAATGTATTTGGGGTAAAAATAATACAATTTACGGATAATAGGGAACCGTCGCGAGGCACGGGGATGCGCGCGTATTCAAATACGCGCAAGTACACGTGGAGAGTTGCATGGGGTGCAAAATATGCAATGCGAAGCGGGTGGTTTTCAAGGAGAGGGAGGGGGTATAAGTAAGGAAGAGCGGGAAGGGGGGAGGGTGACCGGGAGAGGAGTCGATAGGGACACAAGGGCACCCTATACTCCCTATCTCTCTCTCTCTCTCTCTCTCTCTCTCTCTCTCTCTCTCTCTCTCTCTCTCTCTCTTTGTCACACTTTATTTTGCCGTATCGATCGATACTCCCGACCACTTTTAGTCATGAATATGAAAACGAATCAGTTCTTCCCGTTGGATAGTCTTTACGATCCAACCATTTCTTGCCGTGAAAACAACAAACAAAACAAAATAAAAAAAAAAAAAAAAGATAAAAGAAAATAAGTCGAGAAAGAAGGAAACGATAAAAAAATGTTGTTCGCAAACGGAACGAAAAAGATAGGAAAAAACGCTTGGACCAACCAAGGTTAAGGATTTCTCACGACTTCTGTTGCAGCTGTTATCGCAAAAAAAAAAAAAAGAGAGAGAGAAATGAATTCGATCGAAATTTTTCCAGAGTTTTTTCAGTTTTAACATTTTTATCCGAGAGGGATAAAGAAAAAAAAAAAAAAGAACCAAAAAAGAAAAGAAAGGAAAAGGAAAGAGACGCCTTTCCCACGAATTTTTTTCTTCACGAGCTTCGATTTGATTTTTTTAAGAGAGAGAGAGAGAGAGAGAGAGAGAAGGAGAAGAGAAAAAAGAAAGAAAAAAAAAGAAGAGAATGAAAGATCATTGTAGATATTTCGATTTTGTCTCGAGTTTTCGACTGGAAAATTTCGATCTTGGATAGCTCCTCGGGAGGATGTTCAGGAGGATGTGAAAATAGCCACGAGGCGTACACCACCATTCGTCATAGAGTGAGAGAGAGAGAGAGAGATAGAGAGAGACAGCAAGAGAGGGAGGATCTTTCCCTTAACGGATATCTACGTATATACATAGATACATACGTTGAGAAACGTTAGGTTAAGCCGGAGGATCTTAAACGGTACTGCGTTAACTATTTCTGTTACATCCAGTCTCACTGTGTGTGTGTGTGTGTGTGTGTTCGTGTGTGTGTCTGTGTTTGTATGTATACGTCTCTTGGTTCTCTAAGAAAATCCTAAACATCCCTTAAGATCCAATTCCCTTTTCTCTCTCTTTCTCTCCTTCTCTCTTTATGAAGTTAAAAACACATCCCCTTTTTCCTTTTCCCCCATTTCACCTTTCACCCTTAGAATATCCTTTCGTTCGTTTTAATTCATCGTTATCACTTAAAGACACGTACAAGATATATATATATATATATATATATATATATATATATATATATATATATATTACTTTAATTAATATTTTTTTTCAATTCGTTTATCATTCACGTGATTAGAGAAACGAAAAAAATTTGCTTTCTTTTTCTCTCTCTCGTTTTATCATTCCTTTCATTTTTAATTGTTTTCTTCCACCAGGTACAAAAACCTTCAGTAGAATCTGGAATTTGTCATGCGTTTTCGTTTAACATTCGTCTCGCATAAGTTTATCATTGGTAGTATAAAAAGCTATTTTTGAATCACCTCATTCTTCGTACATACGGGCGATACGTAAACGAGATATCGTTGGAAATGATAAGTCCCTCTTTCTCTCTCTCTCTCTCTCTCTCTCTCTCTCTCTCTCTGTCTCTGTCTCTGTCTCTCTGTCTCTTGTTCGTTAATACATACATACATACATACATACATATATAAATACATGGATATTTACATACATATATAAATACATACATACATACATATATACGTAGAAACATTGGGACACTCGTTATCAACGTTACGTGCGAATATGAACTTAGCTATTGCACGCGAATCCGATCTTCGATAATAAGCGAGCAATTTGTAAACGATAGAAAGCTACGTGATTACGTGTACCATCTTCTGTTGTTAATATGTACGTGTAATATTCGAATACGTGATGTCTATAATGAGAATCAAGGGAGAAAGAGAGAAAGATAGAGAGAGAGAGAGAGAGAGAGAGAGAGAGAGAGTGAGTGAGAGTGAGAGTGAAAGAGAGTACGAGCAATTAATTATTCCCCATTGGGAATAATTAATTAACCGACTGGTCGTGCACAGTTCGATAAATTTCTTCTGAATATTTCGTGTTTATCGTTGCAAGATGAATACTTTGCAGCTTTTCTTTTATCTTTTTTTTTTTTTTTTTTTTCATGGATAAAAGTAATTCAATGTCCATTCGTTTCTCGTGGCGAATTAAATATACTATTACGTATACTTCTCTCGAGACCTGTGTAAAGTGAACGTCCTTGGAACTTATCGTATCGACCAGAGAAAGAATAAGAAGAAGAAGAAGAAGAAGAAATCTGTTTCTTTTTTAAATTACGATCAAGAAAAAAAGAAAGAAAATAAATAAATAAATAAATAAATATAGGAAACTTTTCGAGCAGAATAAAAATAAATCCGAGTATTTTGCATACTCTTATATATCGAGAAGGGATCTTAATATATTTTTTTTCTTTTTTTTTTTCCTCATCCTCCTCACCGTCCCACCCGCCCTCCCCCCCCCCTCCTACCCGTTATCCTTTTTCCCGAAGCAAACGAAGCTAAGCGAAACTACGATCTGGGAACGCTTGATTTATGATATCGTGCGAGACGCCGCGAAACCTTCTTGGATGATAGATGCCTTAATTGACGTTTCGCGGTTGGTTAATTATAATTATTCCGGCCGGAAATAATTAAAACGATCGGCCGTCTCGGGGTCTAATGAAACGAGAGAAGCGCTTCCCTTAACTCGGGCTCCGTGATTTCGTGTTATAATCCTAGATACTTAAGAACGAAAAATAGTCCGGAAGTGTGTCTCGATATGGATACTTTTAAAATTTATCAAATCGATCATACGAAATGATTTACGTAAATATATCCGTCGGATATCTGTACTGGTACGCGTTTCATTTTTTATCGACGATACTTTGCCCAATGTCCTTTACGAATTATTTCGTTCCCTTTTTTTTAGATTTTATTCTTTTTTCTTTGTTCTACAAAAAAAAAAAAAAGAAAGAAAGAAAGAATCGTTCGATTGAAAATTGAAGACGGATGTGAAGAAATACGTTCAGCTTTTTGGTCGTTCCAATGTTGGATTGGAAAATAAAAATAAAATAAAATAAAATAAAATAAAATAAAAAGAAAG